>LKNJ01000518.1:128240-223304 GCA_002120245.1 Maccullochella peelii
CCCCCCCCCCCCCTCACGATAATATGAAACACATTTGAATGAAACACAATAAAATCTGCTCTTCCCCGCACGAAAGCCCCCACTGTCCTCCGTCACTCCATCACCTACACTTTCAAATCCGCCCCCTCCGGGTCCTGTCCATGCTCAACGGAAAGTGAAAACATTACTATTGGTTATGAAGTCTGGCGGAACAAAGGCCCAGTGTTCTCAACTGAAGAAGACCATGGACAGATCTGACCCCGATTGTTCACAGCTCAGGCGACTCGCGAGCTGGAGCGTGAAGCGAATGTCTAATGCGGAGTTTCGTGATTTGCACTAAATACACAGTAAGGAGAACATCAGCGTCAATTTCATCACTGTAAAACATTTTAAGCTGGTTCAACTTAAAAACACAAGTTCCCCTGCTGCCTTGAAAAAGAGTTATTTAAATGTAAAACAAAGACAACATATGAAGCTGCTCCCAGTAACTTAATACATATCAAGTTACCATCATGCATTTTTTTCTTCAAAAAAAAGTGTCTCCACACAGTTTTAACCCTCAAACAATGCATGCTGGGAAGTCTACTAATATACTAATAAGGCTTCTTTTGAAACTTAATTTAATGAACACTCAGCAGTTCTTAAATTGCCTGAAAAAAAAATTGGTGAATTAATGTGAAATTAATAACATAACATATTTACATAAAATTAATGATAAACGATTAGTTGATTCCACTAAATTCTTGTATGTTTTACAGTGATTACAGCCCATGTATTTCTGTCTATATCAACTCTACATTTCCTGTATCATTTTACAATTGGTGCCATATTTTTCTTTTGGTTGTCACTGATTTTGAAAAGTTTACAATGTTGAATCTACCTTGAAATGAACTGCTGTAAAAAATTTAAAAAAAGATGTCCGATATAAAAACACGTGCTAGTAGTAAAGTCGGTAAGTAAGGCAACATTTTTTAAAGGATTATTTCCTTCCAGTTGGTGTGAAAACCTAGAACCAACATATTGTGCAAACACACTCATCTGAGCAAAAAGAAACACGAGCTTTGACAAAACCAAAGAAACACTTTATCTGGCTTTATCTCACTCTGGAATGTGTTTTTCATTCTGTAGGCCATAAGAACATCAACAGCAATAATAGAAACGACAAGTGACCTATATCAAGAGATTCCACTTTGTTTTGATTAAGATTAAGTTGTTTTTTTTAAACTATTTTTACTTTTCTTGAAAGGGGACATTCACTTCGTCTAAAAAAAGAAATGTATGCTTTTACATATCACACACACAGTGTCTGCTGACACACAAACACAGCCCGTTGGCCTTGCCCCTGCTCTCTCAGCAGGACCTTATGGCTGGATCAAAGGCGTGCCAAACAGTAGTCTGAAAGTGAGCATGTTCCACATGGCCTTGTTGTGTCTGGCCTGCTAAAGCCTGGTCAGAGCTGGCTGGGGGGAATTCCTTCTCTGCTCGACTGGAGTGTGTGAAGTGACGGCTCCTCTGCTGTGGATATGTGAATGTGTGTTGGTGTGTTTTGGACACACTGGGCTTCACTTAAATCTAATAGAACATGTTTTAAAGGCTTAGGGCCCTCTTTGCTGCATCTGCATTTCAGTAGTCACAAGATTCACATTCGGCAGCACCAAACACCATCTTAAATGAAAGTAGGGAGGTGGAAAAAAACAGTGCGAGAAGGCAGCAGCAGCAGCGTTATATAGAGAGAGAGGCAGGAGGACGGGCTGAGAGACAGACAGTTGGAAATAATGGACCAGCTGCAGGAATTAAAACAAAATGTGCAGATGGAGGGGACAAAAAAAGAACAAAAGTGAAGGATGTTGTGTGTGCGAGGGAGACTCTTGAAGGGAAAGAATGTAAGAAATGTGGCTCCTTACCAGCCCGATAAACAAAGTTCGCCTCAGCCTCAGAGGAGGACGGCGAGAGCAGCTCGTCGTCGTACTCGTTGGAGCTGAAGGAGCCAGAGTGGTTCCTCTTACGAGCGTCCATGACAGCGTTGGCCACCATGACGTGGCGCAGCGAGTCGTTCAGGTAGCGGTGCAGCAGGCTGCTCTTGTACTTAGGTGGAGACACGTAGTCCTCGGCCAGTGAGGCGGCCTCAGAGGCTGAGCGCAGCCCCGCTCCCATACCCCTACCCATGCCCATACCCATGGCCATGCCCACCATGGAGGAGCCCTCCTTCTTGATCACGCTCTGGTACATGGGCTTGTTGAGCTCCTCGGGGCCGCTCTGTGTCCTCTGAGGGTTGTCCCCATCTACAGCATCAAGGGGCAAAATCATAAAAAAATAATTTAGATCCAATGCAGTAAACTCATTCACACTCATATTGTCTTGCATACTTCTTCCTATTTTTATTCTTCTGTGCCTTTTTTGCTTACCTGTAACTCAAAAATGTATATCGATATGTGCGCAATTGTATGTAGTTTCCTGTGTTTTCATTAAATGTACATACATTTGCATATTTAATGAGCTAGTCCTGAATTATAAGATTTTTAAAACACATTTGATTTGTATCTATATGTCAAATCATGTGCAATGCTTTGCAGACGGGTGGATGCTTTTTCATATTGATAACTAATATAATAATACACTGTTTTTACACTCACTATAGAGATTCATTGTATTTAAATCTCAGCACCTGCATACAAACAGCAGTACAAACTCCATTCAGATTTTAAAATGTTCATTATTGCATACTGATCAACTGTTACGTTCTATTACTGTTACTGTACGTTTATTATGATGGCACGTACAGTTTGAGTTAAATATTGTAATGCATTAAATGCACATAGCATTCACACGCATCTCCTTCTGCTAATCTGGAATCTAAATACCGGGGCAGGGAGATTTCAACCTGGCGCTCCTGTTGGCATCGCCTCAAGAGCAGAAAGCCCAGCCGAGACTTAAGACGCATTACCAAACCATAACGGATGGTAGTCTATTTCCTCTCCATCAAGAGCACTATGCCCCTCTATTTCTACAGAAATAAATGATTTCCAGGGTGCTCTGCGGCCAGAGAAATTGAATTAAAGCACAGGTCCACTACCTGATGAAAGAAACGGGGAGGAAAGATAAAACACCGTACTGAAAAACCAGATATCCTCTGGCAGGAGGGAAATCAGAGGGAAGTTCACCCGAGATACTGTCCCTGCCAAGAATGTCATTTTGTAATTTGGGTAGGTTGGATTTGATTCAGTCTGGGCCAAATTAAAATTACAGCTCACACATATCAGAAACACATGGAGGTAGCTCTCCTTCCACCGTGCTGTCTGAGGTAGAATTCAGCGAGTCCTCTGAAACCACGTAAGACATAATAAATCAGACCTTTATAATACCATGAGAGTGTCCTTTTACATCTAGGTCTCACACCTTTTTAAATAAATCATAAATAATACATTTTTCACACCTACATGACGTGTCCTCTCCAGATCCCAGGCAGAAAACAACATTTTATCTCTTGGACTTGCTACTGCAGCTACAAAACAAGCTGGACCATTTCGGGACTGTTAGAAGAGTGTACGCCGAGTCAGTGGGGTCAGGTCTGGCCCCATAAATAGCCTCTGGAACAAAAGCATAGGCTTAAAAACATAATGGAGGGCCTTTTAGCGCATGGGTCAGAACTGGGAGCAGGCTGCGGATAGCTTCATAACCATAATGTGACAGGGAGAAGAGTTAGGGAGATATACCGAGCCTCCGGTGGTACAGTGGCCTGTGGCGGACACAATGCAAACAGCATGCACACATTCCTCTTTCAGCCACATGCTCGGCCTCTCCTCCTCAAAAATGTAATTAGAGATCACTGATACCAGAGCACTCTTCCTTTCTGTTCATTCTCTCACTGCGTGAGTGTGTATGTTTTATATTTTTTTTGCTTCCTGACCATGTTTTCAGTGCTGTCAGTGACAAGAAAAAGGCAGTTGCTGTAAATACACGGATGGAGAGCCACTCAATTTCAATTGCAGGCTGGGAGACAGAGGTTGGCTCAGCGGGGTGTCTTAATGACAGCGTGTCGCAGCCCGCCGGCCTCGGCGTCTCTCGGCTGGGTCACACACCCGCCATTTATATACATCCAGAACATGGCTCTGCATGCCATCAGCCCGCTTTTGGACGGGCACACGGGGAGATGGCCTGGCCTTTGGCCTCATTTCATGTCATAATGCTAGATTTGAATTTCGGGGGCACAAGATACATGATGTAAGACGATTTTCCTGGTCACTCTGTACAAAGAGCATCAGGTTCACAACAGGGTGTGTGACCAACGTGATGCGATATCTTTGAAGTGATATTCAAACATCCCTTTAACATTGATGGTTTTTAAAGTTAATTATTATTATTTTATTTGCTTGCTGAATGTTCTGTCCTATGTTTTCCATGCTGCATGGTGATTCTGCACTTTAAATAAAAATTGATTGATTGATTGATTTGTACATTACCATACCACTACCTTTTGCACTACCCTCATTCCCACTATCAACCAAGTCTTTCTTTTTGCACATACTGCACATACTCTCTTTATTGCTGGATTAACCCACTATTAGGCCGAGCAGATATGAACTCTGGGCCCCCACTAACCATCTGCTCCTCCTGATCTCTATGCAATATGTACTATACACACTGCTAAAATGGTAGCTACATTATATTTTGCCTAGAGACCCAGATACCAACCAGTACTGCTAATCTACTACCTCCTGGTAGTAAATGTATTAAACACAAACGTATGTAGGAATAAGTACAGTCTAATCACAATATCAACTGAATAATAAAGGTCTTAGAACTATGGTTTGACACAGGGCCCATCAACAAGACAGGGCCTCAAAGTAATCATCACCACACTAAGGCCCTCATCATTTCAGTTAATGCTGTTATTTATACCAAGGGGAGAGAGAGGCAGCTTGTGTGTGTGTGTGAGAGAGAGGGAGTGCCTTGTAACCTTATCTTTGCTGGAAAAACAGTTTTAAAGGGGTTCTGCAGCAATTTCGTATTGCACTTTCATGAAGTTGGCGGGCTCAAAAGAGACAGGAGAAGATTTAAAAAAAGAATGGTCAAAATCTTTGCAGCAGGGGCTAAACTGTCCTGACTTTTAGTCTCTGGGTTTAGGGCTGGGCGACATGGCCGAAAATGTTATCACAAATGTTTTTTCCATATCAGTCGATATCCCGATTATCACGATAAATGTCAAATCATTATTTATTTCAAGTTCAAAGGCTGATTTTTGCTCCTGAGTGAAATTTGAAGAAACCAGGTGGTTAATTGTGGTTTTAAACTATTCTTTATTGTCGGAACATGACAAACAGCAGAACATCTCACAAATCTGAGGTACTGTAATTTCTTACGTTCTGCGTGTTTCTAACAGGTGATACTGTTTCAAATCATGAAGCAGGTTTGTGGTGCTGCCCGTCTTAGCTGGCACGTGTCTTCGGCCCAGTTTGCTCTGTCTATTGTCGGATTGTAAATAGCCAAAATATCTCCAAACTACTGAAGTTGAGTGATCTTTCTTGTCGAGGATGGCGTCATCCTGCCTCGAGCTGCTCATGGGCGCTGCATTTTCATCGCTGTCGCTCATTTCGCTTAGCCACTGTGTCTGTAAGCATACCTCTATTTCTGCGACACGATTGGCTGTTCGTCTTCTTCTTCTGTTTAATGGCAGGTGGCATCCTCTCCTGGTGTATGGGTGGTTTGATTATATCAAACATTTATCGAACATTTGTTATATTTATATTGAGGAATATTGCGATAATTATCGTTATCGTTTTATTGCCCAGCCCTCCTTGGCTCCCACTGCATATGCCCACTTCTTTCAAAGCCCATACTTCCAGTTTGTAAAGCAGACTTAAAATACATAAATGAAGTCAGTTTGAAGTGTTAGCAGGATGGCGCACTCTATCCTTGTAGGTTGAGTAGGTTCAAGATTTGAGAACAACAACATCCTCTGCTGTACTTTTACAACACACGCCTCTTTTATTTTGGAATGGAACTTGGAAGAGGGAAGGAGTTGTACCTTCTGAGCAGCTGTCGTCGCTGCTGACGCTCAGCCTCTCCGCGTTGCCCTGAACGTATTTGTTGTAGAGCTTGATCCGGAGCGCCCAGCTCAGGTCTGGCTGCCTCACTGTGTTCTTCAGCCGCCTCCTGGCATTAGCAAACCAGTTGGAGACCTGAGAGAAAGAGAGAGGTAGAGAAATAGAGGGAAGTGGGAGGACACAGCAAATGGAAACACGTTATTGTCCACATCCATAGCAAAGCAAAGACTGTCCTTTGTGAAAACGTCTGCTCTCTGCCTGCCACCAGTCTCATTCAGAAAAACCAAGAGAGACTCGAGGCAAAAGACAGAAACAGAGTCGGGTTGCAGAGCCGCTCTCTGAAACTGAGCTTTAAGAAACATCCCAGACGCCCCGCCATCTTTTCTGTATCAACACCATGCAGAAACATTTAACATCCTCCAAACGCCAGACGGCCAGCGAATGCAACGTTTCATTAACTAATGTTCCGACCGAGATGGACGTCCCCCTGTGCTTATTCTGGACTCGCACAGCCTCGCTCCGATAATACATTTTTTCCAACACTGTCTTCAAGATGCAATAAAAAAGACACTTGAGCCAACGCTCTTCCTTTCACTGGGAAGGGAGACCATTAGATGTTATACTAGAATAACTTTTCATGCTCAATAGACTTCAAGCGGCTTATGAAGGGGCTGGGACAGGGGCCTTATGCTAGAGTACTTATTTTTCTGATCCCCTCTCTCAGTATTGTGTTTCTCGTTAACTAAGACCATCCCACATCCCTTTGTCTCCAGCCCTGCGCTGTGGCACACCGGGAGGAAGGCAGCATCTAGTACATGTGGCTTGGCCGGAGGGGAGGCGAGGCGAGGTGAGACGAGGCGAGGCGTGGGACAGCTCACTAATGAGGACTTGAGGAAAGATGGCTGTCAATGGGGGGGGGGGCGAAAGGATGGCACGCCGGCTCCGATGACACCCAGAGAGATTAAAAACAGGGGGACCCGGCAGCCAAACCAGCTCTTTCACCCGTGGCCTGTCTGCACTGTATGTACCGTAGAGGAGACGGCATGCAGGCACATGGCGAGGGATTCCAACGGTGATGGAGAGATGGCACCGGCGTACTAGCACAAACTTTAAAGAAATAATTTACAACATTTACATGGAAAAAAAGGGGCTGTTTTGCTAAAACATGACAGATTTAGTTGCTTTAAACACCTGGTGCCAAGTGGGTGTTTCCAGGGAAAAACGCACAGGAAGTGATGCGTTCTACATTACTGGCAGCGGCAGCAGTGGTTTGATTGGACTAAACAGTGGAAGAACTGGGTAGTTCTCAGCCTCCATGAACGGATAGGCAAAGGAAAGAATGCCACCTAGGGCTGCAACTAACTATTATTTTCATATCGATTCATTTGTTGATTATTTTTTCAATGAATCTGTGAACTGTTTACTCTATAAAATGTCAGAAAATAGTAAAAAACACCCATCACATGTTCTTTAAATTGCTCGTTTTGTCTAACCATTTGTCCAAAACCGAAAGATGTTCAATTTTTATGTCATTGAAAAACTAATAAAACAAAGAAAAGCAGCATATTAAACATACAAACGTGTAATAAACAGAAAATCAAAGGACAATAAAAATGACTTGAGTAAAAAAACTCACAGTAGACGTCCACACTGAAAATAGTTGACCTGCCTGTCATCACCCTTGTTCAATTTCAAGAAATCATCCACTGACCTTTGACACTGCTGCTGGTATTTGGGTGTCAGCTTAAATGTATGCGTGTGTGAGGTTGGGAGTGTGTGTGTGTGTGTGTGTGTGTGTGTCCAACACAAAGCATTCCTCTGCACTCTGCTCGCCCTCACCAAAACAAACAGCTCCATCAGGCTCCCAAAATGAGAACCAGATTAAGCATCGCGGCCGGCGGCCCAAAAAAAAAAAAAAAAACAAGCCGCTGCAGACTTTCTGAGGCCGTATCGGTGACCTTGTCAGCCAGATGATACTGTACATACACAGCTGCAAGTGCCAGACACACCACATATTCACCACTGGGTTTTCCTCTCAGTGGTCACTTTGTCATGCACTAAAGTCAAGATGTCCACTGTACTCTTGTATTATCAGTAGATGGTGCAATAGAACTTAAAGCCCATATTAACAGTAACTACACCTAGACTAGTGGTTCCCAACCTGTGGGTCGGGACCATCGAGGGGTCTGAAGATATAGATATAAGGATTGAAGAGATAAACCAAAGAATGAGAAAGAAGAAAATACATTTCTGCTGCACAAAATTAGATTTATTTTCTTGTGAAATTCTGAATAGTTTTACCTGTTCATGCCTAAAAAAATGTACAATATAAGAAAACACAAGAAAATAAAATCACATTTTAGCCATATGATGAGAATCATCATGTAGAAACTGTTTTTTAAGGGGTCATAAGTCAAAAAGGTTGGGAACAACTGATCTAGATAACTCCAAATTTTATTAATGACTGCAGTCATTTTTTTTCACACTTGAGTGAAATTAAAAAAGACAGAATTGCCAACTGTAGCATTTGGAAGAAGGTAGAAATAACATTAACTACCACCGCATGAGTGCTGTAAAATAAACAGCTCAAGATGTAAAAACACGTTCTACTCACAGCCTCCTAATTGCAAATACAAGTCAAAATCCAGTTTTTCAGACCAGGTTAGATAGAAACTCAACCGCAGAAATCCAATTTCACTCCTTCCCTCACTGATCACACTCATGCCTGCATGAATACTAAGAAATACTTCACTTTTTTTAAGCGTCATTTTGTTCTTTATCACCTGACCAGCAGCTTGATGGAAGCCACCAGAGGAGTGGACTAACCTGGACCAGGGTCATTTGCGAGCCGAGGGCCAGCAGGATCTTCTCCGTCTTGGTGGGGTAGGGGTTGTCTCGGTGCTTGTAGAGCCACTGCTTGAGCGGCCGCGCCATGTCCTGCAGGGCCTGGCGCTTGTGTCGCACTTTACCGCCGCTGGGCCGACCCCTGTGGAGGAACAGGTGTCAGAACTGTAGATAGAAGTGACTGTAGTAAAACCTCCTACAAGATGTTATAGGAATGCCTACATAACACCTGGATAGTCCATGTATAAGAGAATTATGGGACACATTTTTTGGAGTTTTAGCATTTTTTTAAACCTGGAACATGCAGGATTTATTCTTTCTTTCTTTATAGGTGTAATAAGGATGATTTGTACCCAGTCTGCATTTGTCAGTGACATCCTGGTCATTATATCAGGATCAAATGTTGTCTAGATTTCAATTTCTTCTTTTTCAAAAATGAAAAAGTTAAATCTGGTTTTAAAGCCATAAAACAGAAGCAGGATTATGTTGTTTATTGAAGTCAACCAGACAATGTTGTGCAGCTGCAAGTGGGAGTCCGGGCATGTTGTCTGAATTCGTTAGTCATGACACATAAAGTGAACACTCTATACAGTATACAATTTTCTCACCAAATGCACTGCAATTAAGCTAAGAGAGGTTGGACTAAAGGAGAGAGAGACTGTAGAGACACAGCAAGAGAGAGAGACTGGATCAGACCGAGGCAGAGCGGGAGAGAGAAACGGCCACTCACAGTTTATTTTTCATTGCGTGTCCCACAAACCGCCAACACGTTGCAACGAAACAAACAAAAACATCTTTGCTCAGACGCACGTTTGTGCCAGATTACCACTTCACACCCAGGAGAAGTGGATCAAGAACAATGTAGCCGGGTCACAGTCGCAGCCAGGCCATCACACAAGGGACTGACAAAAACACTGAAATTATACTTCTGGTTTCCCCTTACAGAAAAGCGCTACGATACATGTCCAGAGCGTGCTATAAAAACCATCACTGCAGGAATATATCATGGGGTGGAGATTAAAAATATATATATTCTAAAGTCCCAAATCAGCAGCTCAGTGGTGAGTACAGCTCCAGCTCTTAAAAGAATACTTCAGGGATATTTAAGATAAAACACCACAGAATATCATTATTGAGGAACACAGACACCCTGTGACTGCCTAAAGGAATATTAAAACATTTTTCATTCAAGTCCGTCTCAAGCAGCCAGTTAGTTTTCCTGGTCTGCGAAGGACTCGGCCTCACCTTAGCTCCAGGTTTTATGAACCTGTAGATGTCAGTATGGCGCCGTGCTCCGCTTCTCCCTTTATCTCACCAAAGAGCTCCACTGACTGCAGATGTAACGTGTTTTAGTCTAACCTCAAGTCTGCCTGAGGTTCATGTTCTACAAATATTTTCCTTGTAATCTAGATCAGTATGAACATCCGAAAGGACATTTTACCCCGTGTCCTGAACTTTGGTTCAAACACACACACACACACACACACACACTTATCTTTAATAATTGAATGTTCTTCATTAATTCTGATGCTTCCCTTGAGGTGACACCTTACAGTCACATAAGTTCACTAACTCATAATATTCTTTCTTATTATTGAAGGAGGCTTTTAAGGTCACTGATATCTCTCTGTTCTCTCTCTCTCAATAAACATGCAAATAATGCATAACAAATGATTGAATTACATGATCTTTTCTTACACCTGCTCCCTGTTACATAAGAGGAAAACTAAATAAAATACACATAAAAAATTTAAAAAAAAAACACTTGGCCCTTATGTGATTGACCAGACCACACAGAGGGTTGAAGGGCGCATTTATTTATTGGAAACAGATGGAGACCTCTATAAGACACGCTACCGAACACAGCTGACCTACTTATTAATTTTAAGATTAGCTGTGAACATCAACACCTAAATGAAGACCAGACTGGGGAACGGTAAATATGAATCCCCCTGATCCATCAGATCCTGTTGCACTGTAGCCACATGAAAAAAGTCAGACTGGATAATCAAATTGGTGTTTTAGTCTTGAGATGTAAAGCATAAGTAGTGAAAGTTTTAGACCTATAAAAAACTTTCCATGTGGGTATTTTATCCGCGCGTACCTTTTTGATTTGTGTGCGTAAATGTGTAATTTACGCACAGCTGCAGAAACAATTTTGTCAGTTCGAAATTTCATGAACAGCAATGTATTATAACTCAAGGAGTCTCGTGCATATATATATAGATCACCAATGTAATTTTATAGGAATATGAGCCTATGTGAGCTTGATCTCTCTCATCCTGTCTTCATTAAGCGCACAAGGTGCAGAGAGAACCGCAGAGCTCTGATAACGAAACCATCATTGTTGTCACCTTTCTCAACGTGTGAAATAACCGTGAAGTAACCCTGGTTACTAATCAGTGACTCCAATTAATCCACATGTTAATTCATGTCACACATGCTGACCGGCAGCGTTAAACACAAGCAGAATGCCCCACATACCCGCTCCGCCTGTGTCTGATGGCCTGGTTGTCTCTGATGGTCTGGTTGCTAGAGAGGAGGTCTGGATGTTGTCCGTCGATGACTTCTAGATAGTTTCTGCTGCTCATTTCCACCTCTTTCGCCTTCTCCTCGAACAGGACCTGGCTGCTCAGCTTGTTAAACACAATGGTGTTCATCTTTGGCCAGATATTCCCCCGATTTCTCTGATGCGCAAAAATTAAAAAGGAAAAAAAAAATCTCCTCGGATGTGTCACAGTGTCCCCGTGTCTCTCCTGTGGAACAAGTGATATTTCACAAAAGGAGCCTTTACATAAACTTAACAAACTGTGATGTGGTCGTGAACTCAAATATGACCTTTCGGTGGTGATCAGAACGGACCGTGCGTAACTGCGATGTTGTGATGCGTCATTATAAGGTCGCTCTTTGTAAACATTTGCATCTGCAGCTCCAATTCATAACAAGTGATTTCTGTGAAGCCTAAAGAATTCAAAGAATTGCTATCAGTTAGGTGTGCACTCCACGCTACAGAAAAGGGGCAAAGAAAAAAATGAAGAGGAAAGGTGCATGATTATCATGATTATCAGTGCAGACAGCAGGTCCATCATGACTAATATGGGTACATACATTTTATTTTACTCAATGCCGCGCTGCAATAAAACCCTAGCATATTCACCAGACTGTTTATTCTCCTATTCAGCTTCAAGCCTGATTTTTCTTAGAACAAGTGACAAAATTCCAGTAAATTCTATTTAATACAGTTTCACTTTATTTTCTATAAACAAACTAGGGAGAACAGAAGACGTACTAGCCTACAGTATAAGCTACAATACAGACTCGGTGGTTTGGATGGTAAAAAAACTTTAAAAAAAATGTGTTTTAGACTAGAATATTTCTGCACTGCGGTCGCATGTCGCTATAAACCCTGAATGGTTTATTTTGGTCCGGCTCTCCCCTTTTTAATGCAAAACAAACAACCATGCAGGCTCCAGAAATGTGACATTTTGTTTTTCTCTTCAGTTTCAATTTAGAATTTCTCTGCACAGGCTGAATACCGAATCTGTCACGGGGAAAGACGCACCGTGATGTGGTACAGTAGGCTACCATGTCATGATGTCCACTGAAATAAACGAAAACATTATTCTGGCAGTGGATTTAGAGTTCATATCTATATTACAGTATATATTATATTTAGACTGTTAGAAGAATTAAAGTCATGAAGACTAATGTCAGAATAAAGAGCACTGTAAACGCAGTCCTGTCCATTTAAAGTTGAGTAAACTGGCTCTAGGGGGCTTAATCCTTCACTACATCCCTGGTTCCGAACCTTAACAACCTGAGTACCATTTTAAAGCTGAGCCTATCGGTCCATTCCTACAACAGTAAGCAGTGTGTCAGTGTATCTCGGTCAGTTACCTGTCCCGGGCCCCTCCTGCGTCTCTCTGCTGTGTAGAACAATAATCCTGTTTCCAGTCGCCCATTCCCTGCTCACATGTTCCCGTCCTGAGATCCTGAGCTCAAACCACACGGACCGCCGTCTCCTCCTCCGCTTTATCCGGCGGCCTGCGCCGCGCCGCCCGGGACTCTGAATATCTCACCCTGCTCATGTTTCCTAGTCGACAGCCCGAGCCTGCGAACATACTGTTGATGGTTTACGCCGGTTCTGGGGCGAGGCCAGCAGAGGGAAAGAGAGGGAGGGAGGCATCACACTGCAAAAAGTAGGCTGTCTAAATAATTGAATCCATGGGAGAGTTTGAAAATCTTACTTTTCTTAAAGCAAATGTATCCAACTGGCTGGGTAAACAGCTCTTCCTCCCAGTGCTAATACTGGTCTCAGGGATTCTCTTGAAATAAGTTACATTTTCTTAATAATTTATCATGTTCTTTCTTGTTTCAAGTCCTAGCACATTCTAATAAGGCTCCCTTTATAAAGGTTTTATAAGTTAAAAGTGTTAGTAACTAATGGTTTTATTAATGGTTAATAAAACATTAACTAATATTTTATAGATCACTTACGAGCCATTAAAGAAATAGTTCAACATTTTGGAAAATGTACTTGCTTTCTGGCAGAGGGTCAGGACAGAAGATCGACACCACTCTTTTATCTGAACGCTAAATATGACACTAACTGCCAGCAGCCAGTTAGCTTAGCTTAGCACACAGACAAACCAGGGGGAAAAAAGCTAGCCTGGCTCCGCCTACCAGCACCCCTACAGCTCACTGCTCAACATGTTATATTTTGTTTGTTTAATCTGTATAAAAAGGTAAAAAGTGTAAAAAAAAAACATCCATTTCGACATTTTACAGGGTTAGCATATGTGCTGCACTATTTCTTGGTTCTGAGCAGTTGCCAGTCAACCAGCGGAGACTCTAGGGAGTGACGACTCCCAACCAAAAAAGGGTCCGGCACATAACCCCCCGGAAAATGCAAGCAAACAAACAAGGTACAAGGTGTGAGCTTTACATGTGCTGGTAGATCAAAGATCCAGGTCCAGGTAAGCTAAGCTGAGCAATGTACCCTGTCACTCAAAGTTCCAATTAAGTCCAGTGCATCTTGTATTACTATGGTGGCAGAATACCTAATGTATGTTATTTTGTAATAATACAGAAGCTGCCTTAGTTGATAGAGCACTTTAGAGGTGCAAATGTCCCAACAAATCTGCAGGTAATCAAATTACAAAAACCTATTGACATGCAGTGAACTTAACTTTTGTCTAAGAAGTTCGGCAAACAAGTGAAACAGCTTTGGAACCAAGTAGAATCCTCTCACCACATTTGCAGAATTTGTGACTTTGCATACAGAGGAAAATCGTTCACTACTGAAACAAAGTCACTTGGGGGAAGTGACATTTTCACAGCCCCTGCACTGTGTATGAAGACTGAATTAAACCAATTATCACCAACTGTCTGCTGCAGACATCCTTTACAGTGCAGTAAACCTGTTTTGGTTGCTTGTAAAGACTGTATCATGTTCCTTCACTGCAAGATCACACCTTGGTCTTAAATGGTCCCGTGTCCCAGTTTTTTTTTTGTCTTATTCTCACCACATTCGTCTTTAGAATGAAAGGTTTAACTTTCTTTGTATTACATACATGTATAAAGCTGCTCTTTTTAAAGAACATCCTCATCTTCATGCTGCCTGAAGCTGAAGTCGGTATCAAATACAGATCAAGGCAACGATAATTATTCCATCAGATTCAAACCAAACACAATCCAATCCTGGTTTTGGTAACATTCAGAAGAAAAGAGAGATTCTTACTGTATATAGCCATGCCACTGCCGATTACTCCTGATGCACCCTCTCATTGACTTCCATTATAAAAGCTGTCACATTATGGGCTCATGAGTCATAGGTTCTGAGGTCCTCAGCTGTGTGTTCCTTTGGGGTTTATCCAAGGTAGTGATTCGAGGGACGTGACTAAGCAGCAAGAGCCATATGAAGGGCTGGGGATCTGTGTAATTATTGTTTATTTGTGCTTATTTTCATTTAACGGGGGAAGTTAACTTTTACTAACAGCTTGTGCAAACATGCTATGAATGGCCCAGTCATGTAATCACTTTAATTAAGCTTGGGGAGGGTTTGTTTGCTCAGGTTATATACAATATGTATGTTTTCCTTCTAACCTGAAGTGAACTTCCGTCACCTCCCATGACCCTGTCACTGTTATCTAAACCTGTGGGTCAGAACAACCTTCTTTAGGGATGGGAAAATATGAAGGCTTTTCACTAGCATCTCTTTAATCTTAATCCACCTTCTCCAAAGCCTCGCTTCTGGCCCACTACATCTGTTGTCCAGTGTGGGCGTACAAAACGATTCAACAGGTAGGAGCACAACATTAATCATGATGTCCCCCTTCGTAAGGGTAGGTGACCTGGCTGCAAGCGATCCCTGTACGCAGCTCTGTTTCATCTCAGGCTGGAGTTCATGAATTGCACTGGCATCTGCTTTCTTTGTCCTCTTCTTTGTAGCTCTCCTGGTCACTTTGGTTTGACCAATAATGGCTTTTGAAGCCTGGCACCAATACCAATATACCAATGTATTTAGTCTGAAGTTGCAGACAGCTGAGACATTGTGCAGATACTGACAATCCATGCGCTCAAATGACACGGGAGCTCAGAAATGCATTCTTGTAATGTTTAGAAAACAGACTTTAATGTGACACCTGACTCTCTCTTATACCTGTTATGGTATAGGGAACTCTGGGATATGTTAACCCCATTAAATGAAAAGTTAAATCTATAAGTATACAAATGAATAAATGGTGAAACCTCCATTATATCAATACAAAAAGATTTTACTGTCTGATTTCTGGTTAAAGTTGCCCCCGACAAATTTTACACATTAAAGTCAGTTGACTCGTCATAACGAGTAGCTACAATTCAGCCTGTGAAAACAGTTATATAATGTCCTCTGTGGAGGAGCTGTGTCAAGTGTGAGAAAGTAACCCTGATGATTTCGTAGTGATGTCATCAGGGTTATCTCAGCTTGGACTACACATTTAGGGCTGGTCACACCAGAAAGTAGCACATCAGAGTTCATCCACACATCTTCATTTTAAATGTGGGTCTAGAGGTTTAGTGACATGATTACTCGCAGGGTTAGTAAACTACTGTAGCTGGCAAGCTAAATGGCTAACATGCTAGCAAGCCTGGAACTTGCTAGCACTTGTCAGTCACAACAGCTTTCAACGCTTCTTTTTATTTTCTCTGTGCTGGCCTGTTTGCTAACTCTCAGTCAGCAAGCTTGTTAGCTCAGTTTCTAACAGGACAGTTAGTTAACACTGTTTTTTGAAGAGACGTATTTGTACCATTGACTCTTGTCTCATTGCCTAAAAAGTATTCCTCTTTTGTGAAGTAGTTTTTATACTCTGGCAGAAGAAGGTTAAATAAAAGTGGATGGCAAAACACAGCTAATAAACAACGATAGCTTTGTCCATTTTGTTCCCTCAAAGGTCAGCACTGTCAAGATGGGTTGCAGTAAATCAATTGAAACGAACTGATTTTGCTGCCAAATTTCACCATTTGAAATGCTGGTGTCCAAATATCTTGGCCTCTGCCGCTTCAATTTTGACCATTCTGTTTTTTAATTTGTCATTTGCAATTTCCCAGTCTTGTGTAATCTGTGTAAGGCTACATTCAGATAGAATCAGGTGCTGTGGCAGAAACGCAGATTTTCCCATTCATTTGAATGGGGGTAATGCGTTCAGGCTGCTGCAGTAAGGGCCGCAACTGGTGCCGAAAAAAATCGCAGCGGCCTGCGGCGAAAAGTTAAAACAGAATCAGCTTTTGGAGAAATGCAACCCGACGTCACGCTGCAGTAGCCAATCTGCTATCTGCGGTGATCAGACCGACAGACGCCCAGGTGAAGAAGAACCTTGTTTACCATGTAGCATTGTAGCATTCTGCTGTTTACCAGGCAACTGTGAAGATGGAAAAGAGACTGATCAATCGGCGCCATGATGACTGTACTTCAGCTGTTCAACTCTACCATGAGGGAGTACAAAGATGTGAATCGCTGTGCAGTCGGTTGGCTTGTATCGCTCTTCATCTGGGATTGTTGGTTAGTATGTGACACTCCCACACCTCCGCACAATCCTGCATGGAATCACCGCAACGCCTGGTTCTGTCTGAAAGCGACCTCATTCTAAAACTCAGGAGTACCCCTTTAATAAAGGCCCAGTTTCCAGTATATGCATATACTGATCTATTTTAGTATATCAGATATCTTATGCTCTCTATCCCAACATCTGGAGTTTCGTTTTTATACAATGCCGGGAAAGAAACCACAGTTTAACATCACCGTACCTCTTCCATCCAAGACAATTTAATTTAAATGTTACACGTCAGTGTAATTTTGGTAACATGTAGCTCTGTTCTTGCATCTAATCTCTGTACATGTTTTATATACTTATGTCACTCACTCTTGTATTGTTTTATATCACATCTACTGGAGTTCATTTGTATGTGGGTTAGGTCTGGCCTGCCAGAAAGTTTTATTTCCTTGCACTCATAACATTTGTTTTCTTCTTAAACTTCTTAAACAATTTAACTCTGATCCCTTTACAGAAAACAAAACACACCACTTACGGAGGCAATAAAATGTTTCTGCTTTTTAATGAATAAAATATTGTAGTAAAGAGGCAGCAGAAGGCCCAAGGTGAAGATCCACATTGTATAGCCTCAAAGGGAAGACTTGTGTCTTTTTTGAGACAGTGAATGTAAAGTTGAAAAGCTGACATTCATTGCACACCATGGATCCAGCTGGGAACACCCTGTTTTAGCCTTTGGGTACTTCATCATTCAATGTGTATTAAAGGATCTGGCTATGAAAGGTGGCCATTACTTGAAATCAGTGTTAGCTCAATGTCAACACCATACGCCATTACAATCCAAATTATTTTTTAAAACCCCAGTCTCTGCACCCATAATCTGCCCCTCATTTAAGATGATGTTTTCACTCCAGACTTGGACTTAATTTCGCCATGTAAACCAAGTTGGAATTACACACTGTAGCACACGGACTACTTGTAAAGCCACAGACATATTTGTTCAATAGTTTGCCAGCTTTGGTGGAAAATATGACTGAGGAGAAAATTTGCAGGTTGTTTAAAATGACCCAATTACTGTTTTCAGAGGGGTTTTAAACATTTGGGACACTAATTAGTGAGTTGAAGCGTGTGCTGTCTGTCCTTGTCTACTGAAAGCAATCAAGGGTCAAAACCAAGTGCCATTAGAAGTCAGTGGGATTGCTCCTTGAAATTACAGTGGGGAATAATTGCAACTTGGAGCACCCAATACTCTTTAAACCCTCCCATCCTCTGTTATGGCATTCCAAGAATACACAAATACTGTTGCTACTAAATAGGCACATACTACTTCACAGGGAGGAGATGCCAGTTCAGTATCCAGTGTACATGGAGGTGATGGATACATCTGTCAAAGAACATGCTTTCTTTGCGAACCGGACCCCCTGATTTTCTTGCATTGTCGATCCAAGTTGAATTAAGTCAGACAAAGCGTGCTCTTTGTGCACCTAAGCCTTGCCAGAACTACTCACTCATGTTAGAATAACAAAGAGGCATATTGGACCATGTCATTTATAATGCCAGTGTAAAAATTTCAGTGAAATGTTTCAGTTATTCGAGTGTCATCGCATCCATAATTCTGGTCGTGCTATCTTTAGTTGTTGAGTCTGTGGGGTACTTTTCTTTCTGAGCAGACAGTTGTAAAGCTCTGAAGTATCTGGGAGTGCTTGGGCAAACTGACAGACAGCAGTGAGCTAGACTGGAACAGGGGGTTATTTATGCATCGTGCGGCAGGAAAGGGCATTTATTAATGTCAGAATTAAAGCAGGAGCAATAAAAAAAAAAGTTGGAGTTGAGGGGCCAAATAGTAGAGAACGCCACATAAAAAGGATACAACACCACACCAAAGCAGAAAAATGCATTTTGAACATTTGCCTAATTGACCACTTATACAAATATTACTCTTAATTCTGTGAAGAAACTCAAGCCGGCAGAGAGAATGTCTCAAAGCGTGCAATCAGTTACAGATTTAAATAGGATGCTCTATAATGCCTTGCTGATGATTTGTTGATTTGGTGCTATTCCCCTCAGTTGCATGTCTTCCCCTCAGGTCCAGCGTTGTGATAGCTTGATGAAAAGACTGTGATGAAAACTCTGGGATAATATCATTTTTGGTGGGGTGCCATACGGAGCTCTCAGGTTGGTTCATGATCCAGCAAGGGAAACCTGGCCGGGCTTATGGCTCACAGCTGTGCAGCTGGGAGGGTGTGCCAACTCATCACTGTCTGCTGTGTGAGGAACTTGGCATTTTTTAGCATCTTTACTTGACATTATCCTTTGTCTGCAAATTAATTTAACTGCCTGTTGGCTATCAGTATCCTTTCCTTTCCAGTTTGGTGTAACTGCAAGAAGGAAAGGTCCAGAAAGGCTTTAGGTCATGCGAAAACTTCTGTGAACACAAAGCTGAAAAGTACACCGAACATCATCACATGTCACATCACAAAGGAAGTTGCAGAGTGAGAAAGACGGTAAATCAGCATACAGAAAATAACTGCAAACATGTTGTTCCTTAAAAAAGATGCAGTTACCTTTCGAAGCCAATCAGTGTGATTTTATTAAAGCTAGAGTCATACCTTCCAAGTTTCATCAAATCAGAGCAGTGGTGTCTAAGATTTCATAATTTCCTCAATTTCAAGGTCAGGTACAGAAAAAAAGCTATGATCTGTTAATGTGGTTGACAGGCGTATCCTAAACTCCAGCCCCCCTCCTTCTACCTTACGCTGACTACAACGGACAGACATCAGATCCGGTGAGTAAAGACTGTTTCATTAAAAAATTCTTAGATGTTGAGTGCCGTAACAGTTCAGGATGAGCCAGGATGACTAATCTAACAGAAGTCCAGCACGGAGCCTTCTCCAGTCTGCTCTACCTCTCGTATTCACTGGAGAAAAATGTCAGTGTTTTGATAAAAAAACAAAGAATGCACTGTTAAATGTACTGCAGTTCAAGGCTCACAGTCCTTAAGGCCTTGTTGAACCAGAAAGTGGCACAGTGAAATTCATCCATGTGGTTCTAGAAGCTTGGCGACTTAGTGTTGTACATCTGTAAATCCACAGATAATCTTTTTTAGGTACATCAACTAGCCAGTATGGACACTTCAATAGCCCTTATTTAAATCATTATGTCCTAAAAGTACCGAATCCGGAGTTATAGAATCACTGTCATTCATGTGAGCGAGCCTGAGCGGTTGGGAGGCGGGCTAAAGGAAACAATAGTGCGCTTGCTCTATGGGCCGCACGATGCGGAAGCTATGCAGAAGATCCAGATAATTTTATACCCAGGAAGTCAAACTTTTTTGGCGTCATGCGCCATCGAGCAACTTTCATAGGAATGAACGAGGCCCCGCCTCCGACGCTGTATCTATTTATCTTTATATGCTCAGATGTCAGCGCTGTCAAGATTCTTTGCAATTGGTCAACGGTGCAGAGTGAAACTCCGCACATATGTTCAAGGTGAGACGGTCCAGGAGTGTGCGCTGCTGTCCCCATCTGCACAATTCATCACTCTTTGCCCCTCTCTATGACGGCAGGCTTTTCGTACTGCATGCGATGGGACATTTTGAGCACAAATGGGTTTTTTTGCCAGCACATATATTTCGTAGAGAAATTATTATCACACAAAGAATAATTGCATTTAAGCAGATGAAAATATATTCTGTGCTCAGTAAATGTATTGAACACAGAAAGGATTTATGCTTGCTCAAATTCAGTTATTCTTTGCATGATAGTTTCTGTGCTAAATAAAATGTTTGTGCGTGCAAAAAATCTTTTGAGCATTGTAATGCTCAGAATTGAACACAGAAACACAGAAAATGTACGCTAGTAATTAACGCACATGTCCAAAAGCCACAGCTGTCACGACCAATGACGGAATTATTAATTTTTCTGAGACCTTTATGGAGACATTACTCTTGCAGCCTTGAAATCTGACCCAGACGCTGTGGTATTTGCACACTCATTTCTTTGTTTATTTATTGCCATCTTGTTAGTTACACTTTATGGAAGGGAATGTCAGGATTTATTAGTGCCGTGAAAGCCCTTTTACAAATGTCCACAAAACACACTGAGAAATGCAAGGGAATCACAGGACAGCACGAAAACCTTCTGAGGAGTATAGAATTGGGAGAACTTGAAGCGACTGAAAGAAAGGAAACGGATGCAGAGAGGCAGGCCGCTGAGCAAACAGCAGGGTGAGCATGACACGCGAGGCTCCCTCCAACAGACCCGGTGGTGTGAGCAGCATGCTGTAATGATATAAAAGCTAATTTAGAGATTGAGAAGTGAAGCCGTGTTCACCCCACGGTCCTCGGCTACCAGAGAGCGCTGCTCTCTGTTTGGATGGAGCTCTGAGAGGCCGTTGTGTACACGCATGTTATTAATGGCAACGCCGCAAGCAAACCACGCTGCTGTTGCTGCCGCTGCTGTGCAACAGTTTGTGATTTTATATTAAAAATGGTCCTTAGACACTGAAGGGGACGGAAAGCCACTTCTAATATTTGGAAAGAACTTTTACTGTTTATTAGGTTCTTTTATGAAATATTGCTGCAGAACGCCTGGTGAGATGTGGGATCTTTAAAAAACTTCAAAAGAGCAGCTCCATTTTAAAACAATTGAGTTAGTATCACAATACAGAGCACACTCTCTGAAGGACTGCCTGACTATAAAAATAAGCGATATATAGTTATTACTCTGTCCACCCAAAATGTGGACAGACAAATTTCACGACTGGATATTTTCACATATAAGTCTTGTGTAATGTGTAATAAAGTTCTCGAGCGTGGTTGCATCCATCACCCTGACCTATGGGAAACCTCTGCTGGAGTCTGGACAGGGTGAAGGTCGGGCCAATGGTGAGCCATAACAGTCGAGATACTGGGGTGTGGCAGATGCCAGGGCCCACATGTTCCCTGAAGACAGGAGCAACAACATCAGGGATATCCCTTCACTATTTCCATCCCTTCCGTGAAGCGATGAGAAGCATGGGATCTTGAATGATGACCAGAAGGCCAGAGCCGGACGTAATTGCTAACTCTGCCGAGGCATGGAGGCATAACCTCTAATTTCCCGTGAATAATGTCCCTGTGTCGGACAGCGAGCCAAAGAAAGTGGCAGTTTCTTTTCTCAGAGGGTTTGTGGCTCAACTAATACACTCAACTGTGGCTTTACGACCAATGAGCCGGAGGGCCAGGCTCCTGAAACCAACTTACTACTTCCTCTCAGCCTCTCCCATGTACCCTGCAAGGTTTCACATCAGGTTCAGAATGGAAAGTAACTGTTTCTTTAGAGTTTAAAAACTGCAAATCAAGGCTCATCAAGGTCTGCTTGTCAGTCATCTGCATTTTGAACTGCACAAACCGGTATGGAAGGTGCTATACAAATAACGTTTGATTAACTGCGGTTACATGGACAGTATTTCTTCAACCCGATTGAAATCATTCTGATTAGAGATTCCAACTTAATTGTTTACATGGACGCTAAATAAAGGGATCCGATAAGATGTGCGTTTACATGTCCCAAAGCATTTAATCAGAATACAACTCTTTTGACATGCACACAGTGGTTCCACCTGCTGTGAAGCATCTAATCTGCTGGAAATATAACAGAAGAAGAAGAAGAAGTTTGGGATTTTTTTGGCTTCGTTCACCTTGTCAAACACTCTTGAACAACTCGTTGTTTCGAGCCTTTCGACCATCCTTAAATCCTTTAAGGTCTCCAACAAAAAAGTTGTATCAGCCACAGAGCAGCCATGTTTCTGTCCCTCCTGGAAACTCGTTCACGTCACCTGATGTTCCCCCCACGTGGGGCAAACATGTGCAGAAAGAACAGATTTATTCCAACCAGAGAGAAACAATCGGATTAAGTGTTTACATGGTTATTAGGCGCTATATATAATGGATTATCGCACCAACCCTCTCAACCTGATTGAAAATTCCTTCCTACCCGATTGAGGTGGTTACATGAGGCATTTTTATTCTGATTGGGTTATTATTCCGATTATTAGTGGAATATTGGGGTCCATGTAAACACAGTTATTGACTGACTGACTGATTTATTGACTTGATGACAGGAAGCCAATGCGCAGAGGAAGAATCCATTGTTCTCTTTTTATTACTAAACATCTTGAGCTGTCCTGTGAATCCCAAAGCCAGTTCCATGTATACAAAGAAAATCATCAGCTGAAATCTCCCTGTGCTACCTACATTTTCTCTAATCCCTTACCCCAATTACAGACACTGGGTTTCTTGTTTACATTACGTTTGCAAAATCAGGTTGCTGCAGAAAGCCAACAGTAAACCTGAATGACTAAAACTGGGTGGAATTGCACATCTCATAAATTCTTCAACATGCATAGTTTGTTAAAGGAATAGTGGGGAAAAACATTTATTTGTTTTCTTTCAAAAATCAATATCAATCTCATGTTCATGTTCATCAGTCTGGAGCTGGAGTCAGGATGTGGTTAGCCTAGCTTAGCATAAAGACTGGAAGCAGCAGGAAACAGCTAGCCTGGCTGTGTATATAGCCACGATAAACATCCGAGATACAACAAGCTAATATGTATAATATATTTTCAGTTAGCTGTTTCCCGTGTTTTCAGTCTTCATGCTAAGCTAGCCTAAATACATCGATTCAAGCTCCGTACTTAACACACAGATGTGAGATTGATATTGATTTTCTCCTCTCACTTTTGGAAAAAAAGCAAATAAGCTATTCCCCAAATTGTTGAGCTATTCCTTTAAGTTATAAAAGGAGAGCCAAAAGTAAAAGGGGAACTAAAACTAAGAAAATAGAGAGCTAAATATGAAAGCATGAAATAAAATCAGCATGAAAAAAGGAAAGCCTAAGCAGCCACACAAAAAAGAAAGCAACATGTTTCCCTCTTTGTTTGTTTAAGTGACTAAACTTTTTTAAACATTTCTTGAGAATCACTTGTGACATTAGGCATGTCGCAGAGGCCATGAGGCTTGCTGCGTGGAATTAAAGAGCCATTAATCACTGTGAATTGATTTGCTCTGAACGGTTTGGAGACAGTGGCTTCCTTCAGCTCCTAGTTTTTGTTTTTTTTGGAGGAAGCTGCTTCTTCAGAGTAATAAGTCCAGTCATCTACTCTCTCTCCATCCGTGCTCTTCCAGTGACCCCCTCTACCAGCTGCTAGTGTTTAAACTTCAAAGAGTGATGAAGATTTTCAACCACATATTTTCAATGTTTTGCTAATTTTCTAGTTTAGCACGTGGCTGATATTAATGATGAAAGTCCTATGAGATTTTGTGGCAGCCTCTGTGGTTGAGTGCTGAGCATCTAAACTAACTGGGACCAGGACAGTTGGATCAGAGAGACAGGGAAGCTGACAGACATGCGAGAGGGCAGCAGTGGTGGAGGCCAACAGTCTTTTACTGAAATCTGCTGTGCAAAATGCTGCCAAGCCTGACATGGCCTGTTTATAATAAACAGGAACAAAAGGATCAGATGAGCCCGGATCAGCTGCAACAAGCTGCACTCACACACCAATACCACAGCAGTGCCTTTATACATGTACGTACAGCATAGAAAAAGACTGGATTATAATTATGGAAATACCCTTTAAAAAAAGATATTCGACTACAAAAACAAAAAACAATACTTTTGGGAAAAAGCAGAGCAATTTGCTGCATTTTCCCAAACATCCTTCATTAGATTGTTTTATAGTTGGTGCTGACTAACTGCCATGCAAGTGCTTTGGTACGGAGATGATCCCAACTGGCAAAACATGTACAACATTTTTGTTTTTACTGACAAAAATAATGAGCTTGTTTGTAAAATATATTTTATTATTAATAATAAATGCCCCTACAAAATCTGAAATTACACTAAATGCATTGTGAGTAATGTGGAAAATCATGATTTAAATTCATTTTTGTACATAATATCTGTGGCAGAGACAGGACACACCATTGTATTCCTAATTGTTATGGACATTTCTTATCCACTTATGATAACAGTTCTTGAATTTAAGTGTTTATATTATTGTGTGGTATTTATACAGAATATTTGTGCAGACTCCTTGTATTTCACACTGGTGCCATATAACCAAGTTATAAGTAATTTACTCTAAGTAAAAATGTCTAAATGTCTCATTTCAGGCTGTATGTTTTCTGATTTTGGCTGTGTTACAAATATTCATATGTGTATCTGTATAAGTACTGAAGTATACAGACTGTATAAGAGGAGGTCGAGCGACCCAAGCAGATGTGGGTCTTGTTTAGATATTGTGGTCTCATGTGGATTACTTCTTTTAGGAATGTTACTGCAGAGAACACAGCTTCCAGCGGTTTCATGCCGAACAACGTATGGGGTATTTGGCGTAAGATCAAACATGAAAAAGAAGCATATATTTTCATCAGCGAGAAGAGGGCTTCCTAAAAATGTTTGTTTGTATGAACTCCTGATGAGGTAATTGATAAAAGTTTGCAGTTAAACGGAAGCAGGGGCACAAATAAATACACTAAAACAATCAAGATAAAACATTTTATTTGAAACCTTTCTCAGACGATTTGATAAAACATATTTGAAACACTTGTGGTACTTATACTTGTAACACTTTTCTCATACTTTTTATTTAAAACTAATTTCAAACACATTTGAAACAAACTCTGAGGTTAGTGTACAACAAGACAGATGCTAAGATAATGCCAGTGCTGTCACAGCCTGCCAGTTCGTACTGGTAAGGGACTGTATAAAAATTACTGGGGTTGGGGGTGGGATTGCCAAATTTACTGCAATTTACTGCAAAAAAAGATTTAACAGTTACAAAATAGTTATGTCAAAAATGAGCCTTTTGTGTGCACCATGTATGAAAACTGCACTCTGCCATGTGATCATTACAGTTAGTGGGGATTTAACATTTTCTCTCTAAAGAGCACACCATTTTTTCACTAGCCAACAGTAGCCTTCACTTCAGCATTGACGCAGAACAACAGAAAAGTTACATTTCCATGAAAGTTATAGGACAACCCAACCTGTTTCACTAATGGGCTAAAAATAATGAGAATATTGCGGTGTTGCCAGTGCTGCACTCCCTTCCCCCCCTCCCCACCCCAATCATTTTTGTACAGTCCCTTTTGGATTTCCAGGGGTGCTTTGATCATTGATAGTTAATAAAATAATTGGGCCTTCCTATTAGCCAGGGCCAGTAGTCGGATGTTGCGCACACAGCCAGCAGCAGCTTCCTGGAGCATCTCATCATCTGAGCCCATGATGTGGATGAGGGGCTGCAGGAGTACAAAGGACAGAGGTTACAGTTGGCACCACGAACAGATTCCCAAAGTATCATTATTTTCCAAAGGTGTACTAATACACCTTTGGAAAAACATCTAGTGCCCAAATTGGTAGCTTGCTGCACACGTTGTCATGTCAGATGTAGTGACTGCACGCTAGGCCCGGCGCGGGCTACAAAGATGTACAGTGGCTGTGCGGCAACAGTCTCAGGCTGCACTGGCACGTGTCCCTCTGCGTGGGTGTGTATGCATGTGTATATTCAGTGCGTGTGTGTCCCACGTTACCCCTTTCAAACCATGCCTCAGCAAAGGGGTTACAGCTGCAAGCACACATGCTTCTGTAAGTTTTTTCAGATGAAAGTCGTGCAGGGGCATGCTCGACATTAAAAACCTGAGCATGAACCACACCACTTGACAGCCTTTCCGCCGTTCCAAAGGTCAGATTATATCCGACTATTAGTGGCTTGTGTAATGGATCTCGTTAGATCTTATTGCAGAACAAGGTTTTGCGCTCTCCAGAAATCTCTAGCGTTGGAAGGGTTTTTTTTGGGTTACATAAAACTGAACATTTAAAAGATTTTCATATGTTCAAAGAGTTGCGTTTTACGCAGAAATAAGCAAAAAGGAACATGCTGGATATATGGAATACCACTGAGTGGCATGTGTTTTGGAGGGGTGAGCTTTTTCCTGTTTTATCTGCAGCAAAATCACTACATTATGTTTGTGGGCGGCTGTGGGGCTGAATCAAAATAAAAGTAAATGTAAGCACAAATACTCTTGTGCAAAGGATACATCTAAATTTGTTCAATGTGTGCTCCTTGGTAAAATCACAATGGTGCGCCACTGAGGTTTCCTAAGCCACACTTGCAATTATTTTGGATCGTCTTGTTTACATCCATAATGAACCAACAGCAACATTACATCCCTCAACTAAGCACTTAAGGACTCCCTGCTCCTAAACATAATGAAGCTTTGATAAATACAGTAACTGCTGAGATGTCTGAGGCACTTTTAAGCCCCATATATCAAGGCCTTCTTCTCCACTGAATGAAAAGGGATTTCAAAAAAGATTTCTTTAACAAAGATTGTGCTGCAGCAGGCTTACAAGTAGTTGTTTGAACACCATCGGGATTGTTTCCCTGATTTCGGTGCAGCAATGTCACGTCCCTGTAGATCCTGAGCGACATGGAGGACAATATCTAGGCTGTCACTCTTAAAGGAAATGACCCAAGAACTAAGCCTCTTTAAAACTTACATCCAGCCACTTATTTAGATGTAGTTTAAGGCAGCAGAATGATTGTAAAAGCTTCTCTTTAGCTTCTCTTTTCTCAAATGTTCTCCCCTTGTCTCCCTCTCATTCAAAACTCTCCCATCCTGTTCAGCACTGGCTCCAGATATAAACATAGGAAGGGATGGGATTCCTTTTGTTGGTTTCACACAAATGAAATGTCTCTCTCAATCTGAATAATCCTTTCTAATAATATTTTGTGCGTAGACTTTGCGTAATCTCTATCCAGCTGATTAGTGCTTAGGGCAAACTTGCATGTCAGAGCAGAGCCGAGGTCGACCCTGACCCCTCTCCATGTTACATGCAAACCTAAAACGCTGCGCCGCACATTTGTGTGGTTAGCAAACAGCCAAAGAAGCAGAGGGAAGATATTCCCAGGATTTTCAGTGCAAAGATAAACAGCGAAAGAAAAACAGATGAAAGATGAGGTGAGCCAGCTTGTGTGTGTCAGCATGGAAGGGCTGTGGACCTACAGTATAAGTCCAGTTAAAAACTAAGAAAATAATATCCTTTCCTCCTGATTATAATCACATTATTTTGTCGGAAAAAGGCATGCAGCAGTCCAAGATGTCAGCTCCTCTCAATGCACCAGTGTCTAGGAGTATATGTGAAACATTTGCCCTCAGGTTTTATATGATTTTTAAATAGCATCCAAAAAAACACCTCCAAAAGCAAACTTACATCCACGGGCTGCAAAAAACATGCAGCTCACTAAACAAGTCTCTTTTGTGAAAAGAGAGGATGCCTGAGAAGTGCCAGAGGCAGCGTTTTTGCCAACCTCATAGCATGTTATTCAGACGTCGCCAAATAAGGTCTCCTGAAGCACACAGCTAGGCTAAGATAAGCGTGTCTCTCTTTGCTGCCTTTTTTTCTAGCGTGCTCTTTCCCTCCCAGCTGGGATCTCTAGGAATATAATACGCCACTTGTTGGATATTCCCTGACTGCGGTAACATGAACACTTGCCCCGCGTTTGAAAACTAAATCGTGAGTTTTTGAGGTTGAGTGAGTGAGTCCTGACCTCCAAGAAGGGAGCTGGGGAACATGCTGGCTGATGGTGGGGAGGGGGAGGAGCAGGCGTGCAGTCTGGGAGGGCTGGACATATTGTTGCATGTGTACACACACATCCTATCGCACATGGAGGTGTCATGGTGTTAAGTACGCTCCGTTGGACCCTGCCTGCCTGCAGAAGTTCGGGTATAAATTCCCCTGCGCCAGGTCTGACAGCCATTACGACTCCATCAACCCCCCCTCCATCCCAGCATCCCCGTGTTTTAGACTCCACCGTGGAGGCAAACAGCACAAACAGACAGCAGTGTTTAGCTGGGCTGAGGGGAAGCTGGTGAGGGAAGTCAAGGTAAACAACATTCCCTGCAGCCTCCAGTGAGCCAGAGACTGTTAAGCTGCTTTTTCTGTGTCTCTAAAGAGGAAGAGGAAAAGGAGGGAGGGCTTTCGAATCAGTGACTTTAAGGCCAAATGTTCAGTCTGAACCCTGAGCCTGTTCAACCTGAAGAACATGGCTTGGCATTTCTGGTCCAGGCAGTGAGGGAGAGAGGCTCTAAAACATTACACTCCATGGATCTTAAAAACATGGTAGTCATAACAGAGCAGGCAGCACACGGCGCCTGTATCATCTGCTCACCACACCCTCAACCTGAAGTCATGGTACACTCGAACCAACAGGAAACTGGAGAAGTAAACCTGTAATGCTCTGCTTGGTTTCTATTCCTTCCCTCACATTTGGTGTAAGTTGTGCCCCCCCACAGCCTCACTGTGCACTTGCACTCCTAAGTCGGGCCGTGTAAGAGAGGAAAAAAATCTTAAAACAAACACTAACCGTGCCGGGGCAGAAGTATGCTCATGGCAACAAAAGTGCAAACGTTTTTCTCATTTAGATTAGTAAAAGCCTAAAATACATACCAGGACCTGGCAAAAGCTACGCTCTGGAATACCTTAAGATGAAAATTACCAATAATTACCATCCGCATTTTGTAATTTTCATCAATTTACTTCACAGCTTACACACAAGCCTTTCTTAAGAAAGAGCCTCTTTAATACAAATAGCTGGCTGAAGCTGCCTACAAGGATTTATAGTTTCTGCAAACAATCCCCAGTCCTTTTGGAAGCAATGTAAAGCGCAGGGGGGAAGGCATGTTGATTTTGTACATGACACAAAATGAAGCACATCCTTATACAACTGCGAGATACCGAGAGTGCATGTCATCTCTCGGGCTGAAATTCTCTTGTCCCTGGTATGTGTTTTCCTGTGAGAGCGAGCACCTGAATCCCTTTTCTTGAACAAGACCTGATCCGAGAGGCCGGCAGATTCCAAGGAAAATATGCTGAAAGGAAATGTAGGCAACAAAATAACAGAGACTAAAAAAACCTGTGAATGGCAGCAGGTTGTGTCTAAAACAAATCAAAGTTGTTTTATTTAAAGATGTTTAATACTCGTAGCATTTACACTAAATAACTGAACTGACTCCAAATTTGAAGGCATTGGAAGGGGTCGAATAAAAAGACTAAAACGGGTCACTAATGTGTTTTCCAGTGTGAAATACTTTCTTTTCAATGCTTGATTTCCCCTGTGAATCTTAAGGGACTGGGCCGTACACCATTAAGTGTGCTAGAGAGGAAAGATACTTTCTAAAGCAACTTTGGAGTAAGAGAGACCTTTGCTCATTTGAAATCATATACAACATGTGGGTGAACATGTTTTGAGAGCTTCTCGATGGAACAAAAGCTCTTTGAAATACGGTTGCAATAATACGAGAGGTAGTCCAGGACTTTACACAGGGCTGTAAATTAGACACAGGGCACTGTATCAATCCTCGATAAAGAACTAGTCCGAAATATTGGAGATATTGTTTTAACACATTCTCTCTACTAGCTGCCTGTATATCATGAAGCAGGGCATTAGAGCGCACACCGCAGTCACACATCGAGGAGATTGACAAGCTCCGACACTGTTAACGTTTCCTCCGGGGTCAGGCAGGTAAGCATCAGCCTCCCTCCCAGACTGGCTGAGACCGAGGCCGCCAGACTGAACAATGAGGCTGCCTGTGTTGTGTTTCCACGTCTGAGATTAAGAACAAATGCAATGCTGCTGCAGTTACGTGGCCTTTGGTAATTAAGCTCTTTAAAAGTCCAAAAATACATTATGGAGTAGTGTTGCAACTCTTAACTGGTACATTAATAAGGGCAAACACAGAGACAGATTAAAAAAGGGTGGCATGTCTTGCATTTGCACACATACAAACTCACACTAGAATCTCAAATATAGACACACACACACACACACACACACACACACAAAAAGAGGGCTTGTCCAGTTTTTGTCGTGGCTCAAACTACAAACAGCACTCAGCTTAACGACTTTTGCAAATTGGACATAACTCTTTCGGAACACCCAATGTTCAGTCCAGCTACCAATTATGGCTAGTGTTGAACCACATACACTCTAACAGCAGATCAAGCTAAAGTACACCATTTAATGAACATGGGAAAAAAATATCTGGCTGCAATTGCATAACCACTTCATAATTTATATCACAGTTGTTATTTAGGGGGGGAAGAAAGGATTTCAACTCACTGTGGCCGCAAAAAGATTTCTCATGTGAAAGTCTTTCTATGTGAAACATGATTGAATTACAGAATAAGATAGCAATGTTTTCCCAAAATGCTGAAATATGGGTACATGATCATCTGTGACAAGACATCAATTACAGTGTAATCTTAACATAAAATCTCCACATCGCTGTCAGAGACAAACATAAACAGTCTCTGGAGCTGAGCATGGAAACAGCCCCACAGGCTCAAATGTTAGACAAAACAATGCTTCTTTCTTTTTGGAAGAGCACTACACAACTGCAATGATGAAGAAAGCTGGCGGATGTAGCTTTATAGAGTCGGGGGGAAAAAAAGTTGACCATAAAAAAAATTGTTCTCTTTTAGCTTTGAACAGCTCTGACCCCATTCTTTGGCCTGAACCATATCGCTGCTGCATTCTACCCTGATGTCCAGGAACAGCCCTTAGCAACAGTTACCCACAGCTACAGCCCTTTGACTTGTGTTGTAATGGCATCTAGGGTCTACCGGAGAAATGGCACTGCGCACACACTGAGCTGTTTGCTTTCCTGAATTCCCATGATGGCTAGAAAGTGGAGTCATGTTTCCGCCGCCGAATAAGACCCACTTTGTTTCTGCTCCATCGGTCAAAGGCTCTGAAAATAGTCACAGCGTTTCAAAGTTTATTACTCAGTGTTTTTCACACATCGCTAAAACAAGGGTGGTGGGAGGCCAAAGCACATTTTTTTCTCATTGCAATTATGCCAGATTTAGTCTCAAAAGCACCAAATACACTAGAGAAATAACTACTTTATATATATCTATTATCTATATATACACTATATATACTATAAATTATATACAAAAAAGCAGAAGTAAGGACTCAACAGCACTACATCTGACCTTGACCACTCCCTTCCCATGCATGGTGATGCAATTGTTGGGGTCCTTGGACAGCTGGTACAGGGCCATAGCTGTGCTCTGGTGGACTGCCTTGTCTTTCGACTTGAGGTAGCGCACCAGGGGGGCCACTGCTCCAGCATCACCGAAGGACGCCCTGTTGCTGCCCCACATGCAGCAGTGGGCAATGGCCTCAGCCAGGTGGCGACGGAGCCTGTCATCAGTCTGTGGAGAGAAGAACAGGATGCTATTGGTCCCCAGAGACCAGTCTTTACAATGTAGAAGACAACACGCTCTACTACAGCTCTGCAACAGACTATTTTCATTAGCTGGATTCATGCTGCATTGAGTAGGAAAAGGCCAGCTAAAATCCATTGTAAAGACAGCTATTTGTATACTGACAGAAACTGCAGTGTTGTTGAATAGTAAAACCTTGTTGTTTGTCTCCAGCAGTAAGGTGTACTTACTGTGTTAGTCAACTTGGCCAGCAATGGGACAACCCCATGATCAGTAAGGACTGCCAGATTCTCCTTGTCTTTGGCTATTTTGGCGATGGCGGAGCAAATGCTTGCCAGCACCTCGTTGTTTGTTGACTTCAGCAAATTAACAATCAGTTCCAATCCACCGACAAGGGAGCGCACCATTTCCCCTGCATCCTATAGTCAAAGAGTTTGTCATTAGCTGGTGCTCTGTCAAAATGAACATGGAGGATGATGAAGAGGGAGGTAGCGTAATGAAAGGCAAGAGGAGAGGAAGGCAGGGACATCTGAGCAAGGTAGTCAAAACAAAGGACACTAAATAAGTACAAACAAAGTCATTTTCATGAGCCCAGGCAACAATCAGTCCCATCAGTGCCAACCAACCAGTACAACTACTGTATCTTTATCTGTGTGAAACAGATGCTTTCTCCTACAGTAGAACGGTGTTGTGGATCTGGGCAAACAAGCAATAAGTTTGACATCTTTGTCAACCTCTCCTGCGCTCACCCTAACTTGTCATAATGAAGATGACACACAGAATTTAGATCTTAGAAGTGACATTGGCTGACGCACAGCGTAGACTCGAGGCTTCATGGTTTGAGTCCATGGCACCAGCTGGTACCGCAGGACTCTCAGCCACTTATGGGGCAATGCCTACCAAACCAACAGGCTGGTAGGGAGCACCGGGAGAACCACAGCGGAAGCCGTGCCAGAGACACTGGCTTCAGTATGGCTTGGCACATCAGGCAGCTGTTTAAAATCACAACTCACCGTATCGCCATCCACGGAAGAATACATCAAGGTGGCGGTGCCTGTAAAGTTCAGTGCTTTGAAAATAGAACAGAAATTTCCCCAAAAGCATACAATTATGGATGCAAATCACAAAGCACGCTTAATTTGAGTCCATTTCAACATCAATCTACATGTCCAGAGCTGATGACACAGTAATCACAGAATGTATTATGCGCTCTGTATGGTTGTTCTTCATTCCATAAATGAAGGGATTTCATCAAATTCAGCACTGACAAAAAGCAGTAGCTGATTTATTTTTTTTGCTGGATGCGCTGTTGTGTTCTCCTCTCTAACGGAGAGCTCACAGCTGAGATCAGGCCAGGGTGCGGTGTATGGGCCCTGTGATGCTGTGCCAGAGGATGAGCCATGTGTGCAGTGCAGGGTAGGGAGGGGGGTGCCGGGGCCAGGAGCTGACCCCCCGACACACAGGAAGCCCTTCCTCAGGAATACTGATGACGGCTGGCCGGGAGACCCTGCGACAGAGGAAGCTCTCTCAAGCCACCAGCTGCGATAGACTAGCCAAAATCTCTTTCATGGCCTGGACGGGCCCCCAGATCTGAAAACCGCAAACATTATGAGGCTGCACACGGAAAGGCCTTTCTCGCTATCCTCTCTCTCTCCTCCTCTTACCCAGGATGAAATGAAATAGAAAACACATTATCTGCTGTGCGTGATCTCAAGCCGAGGGGAGCAAGCAAAGCTCAGAATGGCAGAAGTGTGCCCTCACCCCTTCTCTGGAGCAATCAGGCTTCTATAACGTACATGGCTACTATGTAAAGGAAAAATAAATTAAGCATCTAAATGTGCCTCTGCGTCCAGGCATAATGATACACCCCATTACGTGTGACTGGAAGGGTTCTACTTCCTTAATTGGTGAAAAAAGATAATTGAATGATTTACTACTAAGTCTTGATAGTACTGGTATAGTACTAAGTTAGTTTAAGTTGTGGGCATAGAGCACAGTGTCTGTCTGTGTCTGTGGAGGGGCAGCAGTACTGTATGGAGCATCCAAGCAGATGCATTTATACCACGGCTCTCTCATAAATCCACTATGGAACTGCTAACACAAACCACATGGGGTTTTTATCTAAATAACGACTGCACCGAAGCAGCTGTATCAGGTTCCTCAACTCAATGGGAGCACTATTTAGCTCTTGTCATTGCCCCTGTCCCAGAAAAATCACCCAAAAAGCATGTTCATGAATTTCCCTCTCAAAATTGGCACGGTGACGTTTAGACAAACATTGTCAAACTTTGTTAGCGCTCAACAGTGGGTCCGCAGTCCCCCTCTCCCTCCATATGGTTGCCATGCATCATTTTCGCTACACTTCTGGGCCAGAGAAATTCCAGCCAGCAAAAAAAAAAGGGCTTCACCCCCAAGACACCTGTCTGGGCCCAATATATCTGTTTAAACTTAACCAGATTGTCCCACTGACAAGCTGTTTACCTTAATCACAGCGATAATCTAATAGAACAACATTACGTTTGTAGTTGGAACTGATACAAGTGCTCAGTGGATCAAAGACCTGCTGATGTGTAACTGAAATTAGAGTTGACTGACAACACTGCTGACTACTCCACTGATTTAGCATTGTACTCCTATAACATACTATAACATAACTCCCTCTGGAGATACAAAAAAGTTGCAGTAGTACTCCCCAAGACCTATAAACAGACTTTGATGTGTACAATTTGTCATGTATATGGACCTCCAAACTTTTAACTTTATTCTATGCATAGTATATATAAAATGATTGTGCAGTGTTTTCATTAGAGAAGTGGGTTCACAGAAACTGTCTGGTACCCTATGCTCTATGCATGGATTGTGTGCCTCTGTAACTAGTAGCATGTTGAGGGAAGATTTTCAGCTGGGAAATCAGAAGCCATGCCACAGGATATTACTCAGTCTTTCTCCCTGCCTGCTTCCCAATTCATCAATCCCAGTGTGCCAAGGAGGCTTCTCTGCTTCATATTAGCCCAAGGTCCATGTAAGCCTCCTCTGACACAGCTCTGCCCCTGCTAACCTCCCAGCAGGAGCAGGTTGGAGGGAGAGCTTAGGAGACAAGCATGGTGATATAAGCAGGCTTCTGTTTTGAGAGTGGGATAACCCTTTATTGTTCTGAAATGACACGAACCCTGCAGACCTCTTTGATTTAGAAACATGTGCCTTTGGTGTGCTAAACTTGCACAGTCACAGGACAGAGGCAGAAGACAATGTACTTCACTGTACTGTACCTTTGCATTCTTAATGCATGGACAAAGGGCCCATGCAGCACTGGACTGAACATCTGCACTCGGGTTTTTCAATAAGGACCACACCAGGCGGACTCCATCAAGCTGGTCAATGATCCTGTAGGGAGAGAGAGAGAGAAAAGTAGTGTGAGAAGGCAGAGAGTAGAAGAAGGAAAAAGAGTAAGGAATGAACAAGGAAAGAATAAGCAAGACCAAAAAAAAGTGTTGTGATTTCAATCAGATCCTTCATTAAGCATAATTTTCTGCTCGAAAGATTTAAGAGTGTAACTTTTTTGATTATGTTTGTTTCTCAGAGCTCTGGCTGTATCAGTCTGGCCAGCAGCAGGCTCAACACAACCACAGCCAAGTGGGAACAAAGCACAGATCAATTTCAGCATTGGCTTTTCATCACAACTTTCTTCAGTCCTGCTCAGTTCCTCTCCAGGCCTGATACCCACCCACTGTCTGCTAACTCAAATCACTCTCCAAGGGAAAGCTCGGTGATGCTAGGGCCAGAGGTTAACTCGCATACATCTGTACATAGTGCTTCATACATGGATTTATAAATAGAAACTGAGACAAACTTACACTTTACGTTGGTGGCTTGTTTTTCAACCAGAGCCAAAAAGACGACTCTTTCCAAATCAAACAGAGCCAGAGACAGGTCGCTCTATATTTCATAGGGTCTGAGTGAAGTTTACTTAGGCATGAGCTGTATTTCATGTCGTATACATGACTGTAGTCAAAACTGCAGTCAGGGTCTGGGAACCCAAGAATTACACCACAGTGCACCCGTTGTCTGGTATAAATAACATGTAACGTGTTCCCCATGTGTGCTTCCACCAACAAGGCCGACATTGAATGCTGTCATAATTACTTAAACACTCCCTAATCACAGTATCTCCGTGACTGGCAACGAGCGAACACTCATCAGGGACGTCCCCTGCGCCATCTGTCTTCCGTTTGCACATAAATCAGTCTAGAGGGATCATAACATCAGATTCCAGTCTGCGGGGCCTCTTAAATCCGGACCAAAAACAAAAGTGAAGCGTCATATCATCCGCCAAAACAGCTCTGTCTTCTCATGAAGCAGGTATGAAACAGATTAGCAACGAAGTTGCAGCTGACAGTGATGGATTAGAGGAGGAGACCACAAACCCTGGAGGCATTAAACAACGTGTGTTCACTCTTGTAGCTACACAGGATTCATTAGAGGAAGTGCTATGTCATTAACCACACACTGCCTACTGGTTGAGAATGAAAACAAACATATGAGTATATCATGGAAAACTAGAAAGTGATCGGTGTTTGTTTTGGGCTTTCAGTAGTTATGGATGACCTGCATCAGAATGATGATGAGAAAATGATTGCGCTGATCAGCAGAAGGTGGTATTTGAGAAAAAGTGTCTGTTGGTAAAATGAAGTCATGTTAACTGACAGGAATGTTGTAGCTAACTGTGTGGCATCGTGCATACATCATCGTCATATTTGTTAGTGAGCCAAAAACCTTCTAATCACGGGGAATCTGAAAAACAGCCTTGCAGTGTTGGGTTGGAGCAAGAAACAATCAAATGTGAGTTATGTTAATTGCTCAGCAAACTACTGTACACATACATGTCTCAAAATAAGCCATCGCCACAAAACATACAAAAAGTAGTCGTTGAAATAAGACCTTTCTGTTTACAGCTCTAAGTGTGAAGGCTGAAAACTTTCAAAGTCTGTCCTAAATATACATACCGTGAGAAAACATGGAGAACATGATGAACCATGGTAAAACACTTCTCCTCTTGTGTGAAGTTCACCACAGTTAGTGGCTTTATTTTGACATGCCTCACTTTTTATTGAGCCCCTCGGTTTTTCCTCCAAACAAATGTAATAGGCTCATATGATAGCATTAACAGCTAACTAACAATGTCAGTCATTAAGTTGTATTTGTGTCCAGTGCTAATTAGAACGGGTCTCATAGTCCATAACAGCCTTGTAAAAGCAATGAGGGACAGATGGAAGCTCCACAATGTTCTGCAGTATTGAGGGTGAGGTTAAATGAACACAGAACAAAGACTGCTCTGGACTGTGGGTCACTGTGTTTTCCCAGCCATGTAGTCTTGGACAGGGTAGGGCTTTAGGTATGTTCGTCTGACCAGCTCAAGCCCTGACAGTGACCACAAAGCTATAGTAAAGCACTGGGAATTAAACCACAACCATATTTAACACAGCAGGTACAATAAACAAAGCTTTTAAAATCTGTCATTAAGCTGGGGATGAAAGAGAAAAGTACCTGCATAACTACAAATTAGAAGGACATAGATTTCTCTAAGCATCAGTCCATGACAGGTTAATGATACTGTGTTTGGATCCTGGAATTGGTGTCATTCCCCTGTAAAAACATATGACATCAATACCCGGCCAAGAATATGTGTTTGGAGCTAATTCGGTAATGACAGTGAGTAAACCACTAATCACATTTTAAGAGACACCTCATATGGGGCTGTTTGCCTTGTGTAAACTGTACTCTAAATGTCAAAGACCATGTTAGCTGGTTGGATGCCCTGGAAGAGACAGAGACTTACGCCATGTTATCCATATCTGTGGCACAGGCACCCACTGCCTTGGTAACATTCACAAGCAGCGCCTGGTTAAATGACAGAAATAAAAAGTACATGCATGAATCAATATAGGAGCATGTTTTAAAGATAACATGACACTTTATGCAGCAAGCAAAAAAATTCAACATGCCTGGTTTGTTCCAGTGAGTAGGTTTACTAGTGACTTGATGCCTCCACATCTGCGGATAGTGGCCTTGTTAGCAGGTATCTGGGCAAATTCTCCCAGGGCTCCCACTACATTTACCAGCACTTCTTCAGGCTGATCAGTCAGCAGGCCAACCAGGGTCTCCAGGGCTTTGTACTCCTGAAACCTTTCAAGGGTGGAGAAGAGAGAGGGAGAGCAAGATTGTTTTGTTATACTTTTTCACAGAAACTGATAGAAACACTAGCGATAACAGCGCTAGAGAAAAAGTAATTAGTTATTTGTTATTACAATTCATCCTGAGGGAGGCATGAATGTCTGTTCCAAATTTCATGGCAATCCGACCAAGGGTTGTGGAGATTTTTCACTGAAACCACAAATGTCAACCTCATGGTGGCGATGTGTGAAACGTGAGGGGATCACCAAATTTTTTAGGATACATCACGTGGGAACCATGATTGTCTGGACCAAATTTTGTGCGACATTTTGTGAAAACTTTTTTCGGAGCTGTGGCGCTAGATGAAAAGTCAGGGGACCATCAAAGTCATTATGATTCATCCTCTGAGGACCACGCATTTCTGTAAAAACTGTCATGGCAATACATCCAATAAGATTGAGATATTTCAGTCTGGACCAAAGTGGTGGACAACCAGCTGACAGACAATATTGCCATCACTAGAGCCACACCACTAGCATGGCTAAAATGCTATTAGTTGTCTATGTGACAGGTAGCAGCTACAGTGCCCTCAGCCACATGAGCATAGATCTCTTACTGTAACCCAGCAGTACAGGCAGTTTTCCCACGGCTGATCATAGTTGTCCCTTGTACTTACTTTGCATAACCAAAGCTTTGCTGCGGCTTGGAAACTCTCCCTCCCTCTTTTGCTGTGATTTTGCCTTGTTTGCCAATGCTATCGAGTGGTAAACTATAGTAAACATTTAAAAGGGATATAATGCGGTTGCAAAAAACCTCAACAAACCTCTGATGTACAGTTAAGTTCTACGACTGTTTTTATTCACAGTTACGGTTGCTGGCATCATGGTCCATAAGCTATTGTAGATGGCCAAGGTCATTTGGTTTTGGTCAGGGTCCACTGACACACAGCCTATTCTTGCAAGTGAAAACACTGCTAATGAACAGAGGAGTTGCCAAAGTTAACTTCAGTGAAATTCACCATCAAGAAAAACATGCATTCCTATGCCATCACTGCAGTGTTATCTGCAGTCTATAATAGAATTATCTTGTAATCACAGAGGTAACTTTTGATAAATGAACGGTAAGTCATGCCTGTTTTTGTTAGGCCAATCCCAGCTGAAGTAATTACGTGATGGCAAGAGTAACATTACACAAGGCTGCCTGAAGCGGCTTCTACTGCAAACACTAGGCTCCACACAACGGGAAGCTTATTAAAGACTGTCAGAAGACACAGGAACCACAGTGGGGCTTCTGTGCAGCAGATTTGTATGATTGATTGCCTGCCTTTTCCTTTTCTCATCCTTCTACACTAGTCACACATTCATCTAAGTGCAGAAAGCTTAAATGCTGCCTTTTATACTAACTAGGGTTTTTAGGAAAGGCCCAAGTGAAAGTAAGACATTTCAGGGACCCAGAGATGCTTAGCAATGTCGCTTGTTCAACCTGAAATTGAACAGACAGATTGATCTATTTCATTGGAAAGGAAACATCAGAACCGTGAATAACTTGGGTGAGCACAGAACTTTTGTGAGTTAAGGAGAAGTGTCATTTGGAGGGGTAATTATGGTGTGCGCATCATAGGGCTGGAACAGAGGTAAGATGGAGGGGAAGTCAGTAACTGGAAGCGAACCCCACAATCTTGACCCCAAACATTACTGCGCTGGCAAATACAGTCTGAGACTTGGCAGTCATGACTTTCCATTGCAAAGTTATTCCCTCTCTCTTTTGTTAAGGCTTTTTACAGCATTTTTGTGTGTCCATAACACCTCGGTATACAGGCTCAAGGGGCCACATATCAATGCATGCGTAAATCTGCACAAAATAATGTTTCAGTGTTTCCTAGCAGGACTTTTGCAAAGGCATTTTCCTAGTACATATAAGTTTTGTCCAGGTATAGCCCTCTCTGTAATACTGGAAGTCCTATGAAAAACGTAAGCTTATGTGATCTTTAAACAAAAACACTTAAGTTATAAATGTAATTATATTTCAGGGCATCAATCATCTCTCATTTTGATGCATCATTAATCAGGAAAATGGCTAACACATTCCGCTACTTGTCTTGAGTGGTGGTCCCCCGACCTCTATACTGTCCAGACCACGCAAATCATCAGTCACATAAAAGGAAAAATCATGTTGTTTGCAATGGACCACAAGTTCTGCTTCAGTTGACCATTAATGAAAGAAAAGAGAAACACTTCCACTCCCTGCCTCTCATTATTGCTGTAGCAAAACATATTCCAAAATGATTTTCATTTCAGTACACCACTCAGCCTGTGATTGATTCTGAAATGAGCGCATGCCCCTAAAACCCTGTTACCATTAGCAGCCTTTCCTTCTTGACAGTAATGGCTCGGCCACTTCATTCCAAGCTTTTGCCTGACCTACACATTTGAAGTGATTCAATTAAGATTATGACAGATCCACTTACACATTGAAGTGTGCATTAAAAACATTTGCTGTGCATCATGCTGGTTTCCTCCTGAAGAGGTGGCCAAATTTTACATTCATTCACACCCAACTGCCCACATCATCCAGAAAACAAAATAATACACACAGGAAAGAAACCACGAAATGAGAACTCTATTAATAATCTCACTAAGATACCTTTGTGACATGTTAAATTTAGAGTGAGGGCAACCAAAGTGTTTTTTAGTGTTTGTAAATGAAGTGTCACTAAATGTGCTTTACATGTGATTAATGGTATCATTATAATTATTTCTATTATTGTTATTATCAGAAGTAACACAAGTATTTTACATAGCAACAGTGTGACAAGTCATTACATATGGCAGAGAGCCTGTACTGGCAGCAAGTGTATTAAGCTGCCACATTACTCATGGCCAGTGCAGTTAACTTGTTTTATCATCATGCCAAGCTGTAGTCAAAAGGGTTCCCAATCTGCGCCGATTTTGTTGTTATTTTAAGACAGTTTTTTTGTTAGAAAATTATTTAAAAGTCAGTTTAAAAGCTTCATTTTGTACTGTGAAAACAGAGCTGTCTGTCTATAGAGAAATAGCCATGCCACTATCTTTAATCATTTAATGATAATAATCATTTGAAAACATTTAAATATATTAAATTCCCCCAAAAGATTTTCTGTCATGACGTGGGTTAAATAGAGAGCAATCTGTCCATCTTGCTTTTAAAGAATGTCATTGTCATGCTTCTGCTCCTGTAAAGGAATCCCTGCTTAACTCAATGTGGCAGCACACACTCCAGTTCCAGTTGGGAGGACTTAACTTAGACTTTAAATGCAGGATATCATTCTGTCAGTTATGATATATGAAGTGAAGAAAGATCCTTGTGAACACTACTGCTCCTTTTTCTTGTTATTTTTAGAATTCCACTGCAATTTGAACTATACAGCATTTCTTGAGTCAGAAGAAAAGCATTTTCACATAATCTCACCTCAGTGAAAAGCCTTACATTTCAAAAATACTATTAATCATAAAAATGATTAAAAGACAATATCTTATCAGTTTTTTGCCTACACTGGAGAGAATAGGTTTTGAACTGATTAATATGTTACAAAGGTTTTAAATTACAGCATGTGGGTTATATATTATGTCCCCAGCCTCACACTGAATAAGAAAATAAATACAGCTAAATCATTCTTTCAGGGGAGCACTAGTGGAAATGTGTGGGGCTGCCAGGGCACGGTCTCCGGGCATTATTTATTTTAGAGGGAAAATTACTGACTTAAAAATCATCTGACACTAAAGTACAAGTCAAAAACCAATCCAGAAATGTCACTGCTGAAGGATCCAGGCTAAATGACACTTAAATAAACCACTGCCTTACATGACAAATGATTAAAGGCTCTGTCAGCCTGCGTCCTCTGACATTAGAAAATCCCCATCTCAAGGCTGAGTCTTTCAGTATGCCTACGTTAGGTTCAATACTAGCAGGCCTTGACTAACACATCACTGAGGCCTATAAAATCAGCACATTGACTTGAGCCTTTGTTAACGGTGGAAAAGATTGAATTCTAGCAGCAAACACTCACATAAAAGATCAGAGCTAATAGAATCCGTGCAAAAACTTTACATTTTACGCAAATAATCACTTCAGCCAGACACAATGGTAAAGGAAAGGGAGATACGACAACAGCATGTGACAGGAAAAAGTGACACAGCTAGTCATGAATGAATGAGAGCCCCACCATAAAAATACCATATGTGATGATGGCATGACGACCATAATGCACGCAAGTCAGTTGAACCCCTTATTGGTGTTCCGTATTCACATACTGTAAGACTGCTTTTAACCACATCATCTTAGCAAACATATTTTCCAAAGGTTATGAGCACATGTGAGTGAAATGTTATCACTAATTACAAACACACAGTTGTACATCCCAAAAGATTTCTGTATCTCTGGTATGTTAAGCTTGTGTGTGTGTGTGTGTGTGTGTGTGTGTGTGTGTGTGTGTGAGTCCTTGTGTGTTAATGAGTGGTAATAAAGTGAGACCCTGAGTCTGGCATACTTAGCCACATTCTCCATACTGATGGAACACTTCCAGATGGCTCCGGTGGCAGCGGCCAGGAGCTGCTTGTTGTCCGCCTTGCTCAGCAGCGAAACCAGCGGCTGCAGACCTTTGTACTTGCGCACCAGGTCACGAGTTTGTTTGTCCTCTGCACACTGCAAAGCACAAGAGGGGGTCACGATCTACATTAATTCCTCTAAAGGCTGGGTCTAATTAGGAGACAAAGATGTCTATTTTACTTTTTTTCTAAATTTTTCATAGACTATGCGTATGACAAGGGCAGAAGTGTGGAAAACAGATACCTTGAAGATTGCACTGGCACAATGCATTTGTAGCTCATCATTGTTACTACTTAGGTTTTTGACCAGATCCTTGATCATTCCCTCAGTCTGAATGGCAATCCTGTAGCTTTCCTGTAGAGACACAACAATTAACAGACCACATGAACAACATGAACTAATCCATAACTATGTCACATATGTGGAACTATCTTTAACTTTTGCAATATGTTCATATATAATTTTATCTATTTCAGTATCATGCTTTTATCTTTATTTTCTACCCTTAAATATTTAATAAGTTTGTACATTTTTATGTATTTCTACATCTCAACAAATCCCATGCTACATCTTCTCTCAAGACTTTGTGACTATCGGGGTACTCAGCCCCAAGACAATTTGCCCCTTTTCGAGACGCAAATCTTTATAAACAGGTCAGTCTATTCAAATGCAGTTTCTTTTCTTTTATTTAAGTCTGACTAATTTCTTAAAACAGCTGGGCACTGTAGTTTTTAGCAAGACGTAACAAAAAGTGTATTTGTTAGGAACTAATTTCAGCCAGAGATTAATACAAATTTGGAGTATGTAGGATTGAGTCAAAATAAACTACAGTGTGTGTTCATGGTAATGGAACGTGTCACCCAGTGCAACTCACTGATGTGTTTTTAATAGATTTTAGACAACAATACAGCTCTATGGCACTGAGGAATAAGATATGCCAGTCTTTGGATACACACATAGTACTTGTTAGTACAGTAGGATCAATTCATTGTTGGTTTCGGTCTTTCATTGGCTTAGTTGACAATAAAAGAAATGGAATATCACCAGCCTTATTCTTTAATAAAATAAAATAAAAACATTCCACATTATTTACAGCATATTTATATTGTATGTCTAATGTCTTATAGAATCAGACCTGTAGGTTTTATAACACAGAGCATGGCTTGACAACTTGTGCCACACTGAGTACAATATACAATATGTGGCCCCCCTCACCTCTGAGGCACACTCCTGCAGGGTGCCCACCACTGGAATAAGCATGTTCTCATGTGGAGACTTGAGCAGTCGTCCCAGCAGAGGGATACCCCCAGCCTTACGGATGGCCTCCTTGTTCTTGGTACTCTTGCTGCAGCTCCACAGTGCCAGAGCCCCACAGCGAGCCACCTCCACATCCTTCTCCTGGTTTGCAGTCAGGCTGGCTAAATTAGGGACACAGTCCAGCAGCTTTACCTGAGCAGAGAGACAAGACACCCAGACTTACATGTGGATAAACACAAACATGAAAATGTGTGCAAACAAGCAGGCAGACCACACGTGTTTAAGCAGGAAACGTACACACATTTACACAAACCCAGTGAACTTGACATAAATTCACAGACTCTGAAAGGTTTGCTTGCAGGGTTGGAGTGATAATGTATGGTTCCAGATGGGAATAGCAAGTTGTTGGCTGTGATTAAGAGTGTAATTAAAATTCTATTACCACTGGGTCTGCAAGGATGAAAAAGCCAGAGATGCTAGGAGTGGAAAACTGTCAGGATAGATGTTGATGTTAGGTCTGAAAAGCCCAGTGTGACGGTTTATGGCCATCATTCAGTGCTCTAATCCATAGTTCCTGGCCAGTGAGACAGAGCAGGCAAAGCTATTACACACAGCATAGTTCAAAGGTGGTCTCGTAGCATAGCGTGAAATTAATCTGCCTCTGTGAGTGACTTGCACATGAGAACATCCGATTTGGGGCTGAGGAAAATATACAAGGCATGGAGGCTTTAATCACAGGTTGCTCTGTCAACAAACATGAATGCAGGTCAGAGGATGTAGGGGACATTCTATCTGTTTTACCCCAGCACCCACTCTGCTGTTTTCAAAGACTGGGTGAAAAAGAATGTATGGGCCGCTATCTTGCAATTGCATACAGTGTGAAAAGGGCATGGATGGATGATTGATTTCAAATCATCAAAACGCATTTCATCAAAGTTCAGCAAAGTCTGATATGTGTTTTACACTTTAAACAGAACAGTAATGGTAATATGTGGATCACATTGGAATAAGGCACCGTCCTGTTTTTCCAAAGGTTCTAAGGTGTCTGTGGTTTGGTACAAAATGTTAATGGAAATGGTTTAATGGAAAATCTGCCACCATAGGACATACAGTTTTTTCATTAACGCCAATACAAAAATATCAGGTTCTGGTCTGTAGATTTTTAAACCTTTTTTTATGTTACACTAACCTGAATTTACATTTTTCTGTGCTTATACTCACCAGTTTTTTGATACCCCCATACTGCCTGACGGTTCTCCTTGCTCTGCGGAACCTGGCCACGTTGGCAACGGTTTTAGCAGCTAAGGCCTTGAGCTCCTTGCCTGGAGAGTCCAGAATCTTTACGATGCTCTGCAGGCCTCCCATGTCAACAATGGTTCGACGGATTTGCACGTTGTGACTTATCTTCCTCAGGATTTTCAGAGATCCAATCTAAAAACACACACACACACACAATACATTTTCACACTCAGTAAGATATTTTTAAAATGGTTTGTTTTATGGAAAAGAAACTGTTGTGTCTATGCCAAGATGAAGCCACCATCTGTACTAAGAGTGCATACAGCATTATCTAGTAGCCAAACATTCACCCACATTTCTACTAAAAATAGACAGGACAAAAAGCCGTAATAAAATCGGGTTAAAAAGAACCCACATGTCATTAGGCACACTGGAGAATAATTGCTACCCTGCGTCTTTAAAGGCACGCTCTCTACCCAGCACTAGTTTTTCTGTAACTAAAACACAGGCTGGCACACTTGGCCGGCTCTATTTATGCCTGCAGGCCATCCAGGTCCAGCTTTGGCACAGCTACTCACTTTGCATTTGACTTCATCTGTATCCAGCAAGTTAATGAGGAGTTCAAGGCCACCTACATCCCGGATGGCCAGTTGGCACGTCTCCTGCATCAAATTAAAGTCCATCAAGGCACACAAAGTGAGCACAGTGGCCGTCTGGTCGCCCCCCTGAAATAATAATGCCAAACATGAATGAATGAAAACGGGAGACAAAAAGGAGGAGAAAATTAAACATTAAGCAGACATTTGGAAAAGGGAGGAGGAGACAAACCCCCCTCTATTCCCCCACCCTCCCTCTATCATTTCCCACCATAATACCACTCCTGCTGGGGTTGTTTTGTCTATACCACAACATGGTAAGTGTTTAGCTTTGTGGTGGTAAACACTGATGGAAAGAAATTATTTGCTAACAGAGAAACTGAGATCTGACAACAGCGCCGAGACCAGAAACCATTAGATATTGCCCCTAAGATGAAAAAGAACACTATTAGCACTGAAACCCTGAAACTAACAAAGAGTTAGCATTTCAAAAGCAGAATATGTTTTGACAGTTGCTATATACACACATATAATTTAGCAACTTAGTAACTACAACACTACAAAGTACTTTAAGGGGGGGATATCTGTTCTTTGGGTTAGGCAGAAAACTGATTAGGTTTTATTGCCACTTAACTACAAAGTGTTCACTAAAATAAATAAACTATACAGAGATTTAAAATTGGGCATGTGTGGTCAAATCCTGACATTGCAGTGGCAGAACCTTACTATATTTGACTGTTTTCTCCTAAATTTAGTGTCGAAATACTTGTTGTCTTTTTTCAGATTCTCCACACACTGCATAAATCCACATAATGTCCCAGCTGTGGATGGATGTTGACAGCATTATGGCCCTTAAAATACAAGTCTTAGGGTTGGTGCGATGGTTGAGATGGTTAAAAAAATGTCCAGGAAGGCAGCAATTGTGTTTTTTTATTACCATATTTAGTCTGTATCATATGCAAATTGCATAACAAACTTTGTTGACACGCAGTGGTTTTGATCATGAGAAGGGGAAAAAATCAGTAGTCAGATAAAACAGAAGCTCATGGCATGAAAATGCAACAGTTAGCTGCTGTAATACTAGACCTGCTACATGGCTTTGATATGTGACACTGAAACATCCAGTCCAAAATCTCTTGGCAACCGAACAATCAAATATTATTCCTTTTTTGCAGTGGTTTAAATGTGCCACAGATAGAATTCTCATCTAGTGGATTCAAGGCCGCCTCTACCATTCCAAGCTTCATAAGCCTTTATTAGTTGCACACTTCCCAAACAATTTGAAACTTCAGGACCCTCCTAAATAAATTATTCTAACCAAACGTAAGAATGTAACATGTCCTGCATTCAGCTACCTATATAAGCAGAAAATAGCTATCACTATATAGAAGGCTGGGTTCAGTAATCTGTTTCATGCAGCTGTTGGAGGGGCAGGCTCATCAGTGTATGCCTATACCAGAGTCTCAAGTGGTGTTTGATCATATCTCCCTCAGAAAGCAGTGCTCTGACACAGCAGGATAACGGCCACATGTGTTCTCCATATCATGATGCTAGCCTTAATGTGAACCATTTGCCCATTAACAGCAGTGGATCTACTGCTTCCTTTGTCTCCTCCATTCTCACTCTTCAAAGGATTCGGCAGGCGAGGTTCATACCTTGTAAAAACACCAAAAAAGCTATGTTTAGGAGTGATAGCTGGGAGAACAAAAAACAGATCATGTGCTTTCATTTTTGTTAGCTTTGGTGTTGAAGTATTGTCGACATTCTTTAAAACATTGACAACATCTGACAATCTTTTATGGTGAAAGATCTTTGACTCTCTGAGCATGACAGGGGCAGCTCAAAGTGGAACCAATTCAACCACTATTCGACCTCCAAACAAGAAATTCAAAGAGTAATTTAATATTTCTGCAATGTCTTGGTGGAGATATATTAACTTTGCATAGATACTGTGTGCCAAGACCTACTTGCTTTTCATTTCAATAATCAATATGTAATACCAATACTAAGTTTTTAGGGGGGGTTTTTATATACGGGGTATTAGAAAATATAACCTTAGCTGTGCTCCATTTAGTCCTACAAATGAAATCTTTACACGTCTTCTTCAGAAACCCAAGTGAGCTTCCACCAGTCAAGACATTTGCTAATGCTAACATATGTGATGAATGTCTTGGTAAATTTCACCCAATGGAAAACAAGACTAAGAGTCTACAGTCATGCTAGCAGATCGGTGAGGCTGAATTCAGGCTAAACTGAGATTCACCATCTTAGTTTAGCCTGTCAGCATGCTAACATTTGCTAATTAGCAAATGCTAGTTTTGCAGGGATTTTTTAAAAAGTATAGGCCAAATTGACATTGACCTGTTGATGGAGCTAGATGAAAAGTCAGGGGATCACCAAAGTCAGTAGGATTCATCCTCTGGAAAGCATGAATGACTGTACAAAAGTTTGTGCCAATCCATCCAGTACATGTCAAGCTATTTCACTGAAAAAGTGAAAACACTGACCTGTTAGTGGTGCTAGACAAAAGGTCAGAGAATCACCAAAGTCATTAAGATTTATCCTCTAGGGACCTTGAATATCTGTAGCAAATTTCACGGCAATCTAACCAATAGTTGTCAAGATACTTCAATCAGAACCCCAAATGTCAACCTCTTAGTGGTGCAAGAGGAAAAGTCAGGGGATCACCAAAGTCAGTGGGATTCCTGCTCTGGGGACCATGAATGTCTGTATAAAATGTCATGGCAATCTATGCAATAGTTAATGAGATATGTAAGTCTGGACCAAAGTCAGACACACCAACAGATTGACATTGCCATCCAAAGAGCCACACAGCGAGTGTGGATTAAAAAAAAATCATAAATCATAATTCTGCAAAACACAAAGGTAAAAAGAAGTGACAGAAAATTATCCAGCAAAAATATCCCTAAACAGCAATACTACAGTCACCTCTACAATAATGCATCCCATTTAGAGAATTTACAGGAGTACCACTCTGGAATTTGTAGCATGCTATTTAGGTAGATAATACTCATTAATCAGCAGTTTAATGGAAGCTCATCTAGTAATGATTAAAGACCGTTGTATAAATACTTTATCCCTTTGATGGAATAACATAATCAAAAATGGATTTAGAAGAGATTAATGCATATGAGAGATCAAATTCCATTCATGAGGTGAACTTGATATCAGCCACTTAAAGATGCTTTACGCATTTTGTCTCTTCCTTTACAGCAGGTGTCTCGGCCTGAGCTATTAAATGGCTGATGCCTTCACACTACTGAATGGAGGTCTTATTCTAGTCTGGTTCCTCTGGAGCAACAGACTGTATTCTGCAGCCACAGACTGCCCTGCCTGAGCTACTCCAGGCCTATGAATCACAGCACTAAGCATGTGGTAGCAGGGATGGGGTTAATAGGGCTGTCAATGATACCCTGTTGACCTGTCACCTTAGGCCCTTTTCTTAGCACTGTTTTGTTGTGTATATTTTGTGCATGACTATGCATACTGAGTAGTGCTCAGAGTAGAGCTTAGTGTAAGGGAGAAGTAGCGTGTCTTGGCATACTTTGAGCCATGGAGGATGCATGAGGTTTCATACTTCTCTGCACTCTACAGCAGATGCAACTAATGACAAGAACAAACCCAATCTCCTGCTCTATTATGAGAAAGGTACTGTGGGGACAGGATGACTGATTACTGGTTGGTTCTTGCTTCATATTTGACATAGGATCTCCTATAACATAAAATTTGATCACTTAATAGGCCTTGCTGTCATAAAATGAGTGCAGTGCATGCTGAGCAAGCGACTAGGCGGCTCTTTGAATTGAAAAGTTGCTTAATTCATGAGAATGAAATGATGCAATTATTCTTGTAAGTACATTCTCCAGATTAGACATGTTGTAAATGTATTACAGGCACTAAACATTAAATGTTTTCATTTAAAAAGCATCAAAAAGGCTTAACTACTTCGAACATAATTAGCTACTAATTCACTTCTGTTGAGAAACTGAGCTGATACTGGCTCTTGTACACTGGAGACAGGATTAGTTTTAGTGTAGCAATTAGTAGAATGGTTCTCATGAGAGAAGAGCAGGGCAGTAGTACTGTGACTGCCCAGCAGAGGGGGGGCAACCTTAATGAGGGCTGAAAACAATACCATGTGTGTCAAGGATCCAGCTCAGCTTGTTAATCGACAGTACTTTTACACAAAATTTATAGTAATACCAACACAATTTTAAAGCTATGGAGAAAGGTTGCACTTATAGTGACACTTTTTAAAAGCTGTATGGCGAATTATCCTTCCATTGTGAATGTTCAGAAAAGATGAGAAGAAGCAATCTGCTCAGTAAAAAAAAGAAAAGAAATTATGAATATTATAAAAAGTAAATTATGAAAATGTTTACAACACACAATATTGAAATGTTTATATGTTAACTAGTAACAGATTGTATACCAGACACAATATTTATATCTGTGAAAATATGAAAATTGTTAAGAAAGCCAGAGGCCAACCTAACTGATAGCAGCTGGTGGATTCTGTCTTTATTTAAACAGAGACAAAATATTTTATGGCTTAGTTGCTGAACTTACCATGTGAAGTGATTCAGTCCTGACTGGTAAAACAATGCTGTAGATATAACTATATATTTACAGAATACAGCCTATAAATATATATGCTTAAATATAAAATATGATAAAATGTTTGCTTATACTGTGGCACTGATGCATTACAGACTGGAATAAGGAAGGTGTATTATGTTAAAACTCCATGTCCATGTCCATGTCTACAGACATCTCCTTCAGTACATACATACACCCGCACAAACATACACTTACTGTATAAACCTATGCTTGCTAGACAGTGACAGACTTTAATCTGCATTTAACCATTTAACAGGCACAGATCTCCAGTCATACAAGTATAAAAACAAACGTCGGAACCCCAAGCAAATTTTCCTACATAAATATCATTAAAACAAAAAACAGAACATCCATGTGTCGCTTTATAAAAGTGTTAAACTTCCTAGAGTACAAACGGCTGTCTATAGTGCAAGGGAAAGGGGGGGAAATAAGATCTCCTCCTAAAATAAAACAGATATTTAACTTGGCTCATGGTAAGTTTCAGCGTCTGATGGTAATGATATTATAAAATGACTACTGGACAAACCCCATAAATAACTGTGCTGTGTGGTTTCCAGACAGATAGAAAGCTGGGACATGTTGGTTACTGCAGCGCTGCATCTTGTTGAAGCAGGAACACACACACAACCCCAGAACTCACGCCACAATCCCGCTGAAAAGTATAAAACACACAGACCAGTGAGGGTTTTTTTTTATCTGAATTTGCCTCTTTCATATCATTTACATCTTCTTTTTTCCTTTCTGGAAAGGAATAGCAGCCTGCTTTTAGAGTGGGAATTTCCTTCTATTATATTTTATTTTGCTAAGCTAAAAATATCTACCTACAGTTGAACTTTACAACAGTGTTTTCTATGAAATATTTACTTGGTTGCACTGTGAACACTCTTATTTAGCAGCAACCCACAGAACACAAATCTCTTGGTAATATCAAAAAATCCCATACTGTGTAAAAAATTGTAACGTAGACTATTATTACACATTGAAATAACATTAACTCATTTAATTTTCTTTAAGTTGAAGCAGCATTTAAGGTATTTTTACTGTTAAATAGAAGGGGACAGGTTTGCAACGTGCAACAAAACAGATTCCTGTCAAAATAAAGTAAACACAGTCTGTTTTAATATACTCTGTCTGAATGATACTGTCCAGATAAATAGATAATAGGGACCACTGAGTGAGGTAGGGTAAACTCTGAAGTCAAGTGGTCAGAGGTATTCCCAGCCAGTCTGGGTCATTTGCGTTTCTATCCTCTTTTCTTTTCCTTCCATGTTTTGACACATTAATATTCACCATATGCCCTGTCAGACCTATCACAGGCGCGCTTCATTTTTATGCTTCTGCGGTGCGGGCAAACAGTGCATACAGCTGCTGCCGTCAGACAGCTCTTTCCCCTGTGTCTTGGCTCACATGTGCAACCAAACAGGCCCGTGTCAGAAACCAGGAATCCACGAGCTGAGCCAACCACTTCAATACGCATCTTCCTACAAAGCGCCACTTTAAATGGGACCAATCCACTTTTTATTTCACCTGACATCCTCTTTTTTTACTGAGTGGCACCTTGATATGACTGAGGCAAAACAGACAGGTGGGATTATGTGACTGGAAAATTACCTTTAGTGATACCAGCTATCCTAAATTCTCCTGCACCACCATGACTAAATATTATTTTCCATGCATTACAACTCTGGGGAGGTTTTTGAAATTTGAATACTGACTCAGGACAGCATCAAAATTCTTGTGTAGATGACAGGAAAAAAGCATGGACTTTATTGTTTCCTGTCAGTTGTGGCCTGCCTTCGGCTGCAGTAGTACAGCTCTCTGTACAAATCACTATTTTGGGTCAAAATCCATCAGAGGAAGGAAACAGTGCTATGCAGGGTAACGTTCCCGTACCTTGAGGTACTTGACCAGTTTCTGGATCTGCCAGTATTCAGAAGGCAGGTCTGTGTTACTCTCTGGACGCCGCTCTGGCTGCTCCTCCTCCTCCTCACTTTCAGATGAACTCTCACTGGAAGCATCCACTGGCATGGCTCCTGCTGGGGTCTTACTGAAGAAAAAAAGAGCAGATAAAAGTGCACTTTAGACCTCAGATAACAATCTACAAAGGTGTGGGATAGTGTAACAACTAGACAATACGCAGCCAGACAAAAGGGATGGAATATAATATCATGAAATCTCTTTTCCTGTGATTTAAATGGTAAAACAGCCTGCTCATCCCACACAAGGAGACCCATTAAGGATTTTGAAATTCAAGTGTCAAGTTTTAACTTCCTCAGAATCTAAGCAGCAGGAAAAGATTGGAATAATGTCATGGGAGGACTGGAGTGGTCATCATATACAGAGCAAAGACTCTTGCTAGGCTATTGATGCAAACAGAAACACAGATGGCTTTTTAAAGCTGCTCGAGCCACTTGGATAACTGTATCATGAAAATTGGGCACTGCGGAGCAATGAAATTTGGTACACATTCAAATGGGGCCACTGAGATGCAGTTCCCATGTACGTACAAATAGCATTGCCAGGGGAGTGCATTATCATAAGCAGCCAGCCGATATGAGGGAGTGTTTTTCAGGAAGCAACATGATAAACACTGAATAAGACCTTCACGAAGCTGCCAGGCCTATACACTGTCCTTGGTGGTGTGCAGTCGTGACTGTGACTGAGTGAATGCACCCTGGGGTCTTTATTGCATGAACACTAACTGATGAGCAGTAAAGAATGCTATCAGTGAATAGTGGCTAGCGTCAGTTTATGATGCTAGCAGTCTGTATTCATTGGCAGCTGCAAGTATGGAGACAGCCGAGGAAGTATAGCTGCCAAGAGCCGGAGAAGGAAAAAGCTTTTACATAGGTCCTTGTTCAGTACGATGGCTAATATATTTGCAGGTTACACTTTCCACTACTGGTAAAACAGCATTCAGCTCTTCTTATCAGTTCCTAAATCCTGCATAGGTCACTCCACCTGCAGATTAAGAAACAGCCTTATAGATTCTGACAAAGGAGAACTTATTCAGGACACGTACATTTTCTGGGAGGACAGGCGTCCAGGTAAAGAGGACACAGAGAATTCTGCTTTCATGTTGCTCTTGGCTCCTGGTCCCAGCTTTTTCTTCTGCATTTCACCAGACTTCTCCTCTCCAGAGCTCTTACTGGGTTTCTTTTCCTCTGCTTTACTGTAATGATGTGAAATAAGAGTCATTATGCCTGCTTCTATTTTGAAAACGGTTATTTTTCTAACATAATCATTATTTAACAATTCAAGACAAGGGTTCAGCTGGCATTTTTTTTTTTTTTAGCAATTGAGATACTTTTATCTTGAGCCAGTTTCTCCTCAAATGGGTATAGTTATCACAAGGTACAGCTGCAACAGCTCAGTCCTCGCTAGATCTATTTATCAATCAAAGACCATGTGTGATAGATCTTTTTGGGATTTTTTTCTAAGACCTTTTTCCAAGATTTCTGTCTGTAATTGGGCAGAAAGGGTTTCCACAATGTGAACGTATTTATTAATTCAGATCATTGTGTCATCAGGAATATTTGCACTTGCCCTAAAATGTATAAACCATATAACCATCTCTTTATAATGTGTGACTGCTGGCAGACACACTGAGCACATGTGACGGAGGCTTGGCATCACTGTCATCTGAAGCTTATCCTCAGCAAGAGGGATCCCCGCCACGCACATTACGTGGTTGCCTGAAGATATTTCAGGACACATCTTACGAGAGGAATTATCACATACCCACATGGAGACACAAGACCAAGATTCTTCCATCTCGGACATGGTTCATATTTCTTCTTGCCGCCTGCCTTGTTCGGCGTGTGCTGTTGTCTCGCCTTCTCATGCACATTCTTTTCCTGTTGCTCGTAAGACCTCTGGGGTTGGCCTTGTTCCTCTGCATCAACCGATTCCACATGCTGGATCTTTTGTGTTGATGAAAGTTCTTGAACTGCAAAATCCTGTTGGTAAGTGGAAAAAGACAAACGCTGGAGAGTGAGGAAAAAGACCACTTTCAATTCGCAACAAAATTCTAGTGGTGAGATATACAATAAATTCCGTTTGTAAAACCGTATGTACTCATACGCTTATTAAAACAATTGTCATTCTGATGTTCACTTGAGCTTCTTGTGAAGCTGTGCGCCACATTTTCCACCTAGCTGACATGAAGCCTCTCTCTTCATTATTTGAGACGCATTACATATTAATGTCTGACAACATGTTGGCCATTTCACTCAGAGAAGAGGCATAAAAACTACAGAGCAGTATCAGTGACACATGAAAAACATAAAACTCACATAAAAGGCCTTTCTCGACAATATGCAGACCTGCGTAACAATTCAGTCTTTATTGAGACATTGGAAAAAAAATAACACATAACCAATGCTTTACACAGGAGAGGTCCCCCTCTGTTAATTGGCTGAACAATATCAAAAAGTTTATTGTTTCTGTACATTCCTCCACCTAAAACCTTGCAGCTTGGCACAGACAAAGTAACGCCTTTGTGTCACTGTTATTCATTTTTTTTCTTTTTAAGTTTTGAAGGTCTTTATACCAGACTTTACAACCTATATACGAATGCCAATAAGACACATATGAATGGTGTGCAGGCAGGAGAGTTTTTAATCACAGACACCTGCTCTGAAATAGCTCAGACTGTCATTGTTTGTTAGGGGCTCAACATTTTTAAGGGCAGGGAAAAAGAATTAAGATGTATTTCTATGGCTTGTGTTCACGCACAGGCTGGAGCCAAGCATGCCCAATCACTTTTCCAAAGACTTGTTTTTCATAAAACACAAAGTGACCTGCTATTGGAAATATACAAGTCAATTCACCCAACCACAGACGCACAGTCTGACTTTATTAGGCTAACCAACCTTCTTTAATTCTATTATATGTGAAATGGACAAAGTCCATGTGCATACACAGAAGGGAACACTCCAAATTCCTTGTTATGTGACAGTTAAAAGTCCTATTACAGGTGCCTTTCTGCATCTGAAAACACTACAGGCCTGGAGACAAATGCTGTGTTAAGCAGGACTGACGCCTCCAGTTCTAAACTCAAAAAACCTTTTTATAGCGGGCGACATTCAATCATTAGCACTTTTCTTATTTCTTCATTTGTCTTTTTTCCAAGCATCTGACTACTAAAACCTAAACACTATTTGTGTTTGGGGTAGACTTGTATGTAATTACTTGATACATACTGATGGAAAACCGGCAGAGCAGCAAATCTGAAGCCATTGGCCAAAAAACAAGATTCAAGCAGTCTCTACTGACTGATTACGACAGTGAGGCAGTCTATATTAATTTCAGGATGTGAATAACGAAAACAAATCTACAACCCGGGGAGTTTTTGCTTTTCAGTGAGCGTCTTGTGCATGCAAATACACAGCATGTCCAATTTCCAATCACGCTGTGATGTCAAAACGAATCCACAACACTGAACAGAGAAGCCGAGTCTGCTTCCTCCCTGTGTTGCAGCCCTCGTCTCCTTTGGCTGCCTCTGCTCATTTGATTGAGGCTGTCTAATCTAATAGAACTGTTAAAAAAGACCTGCTTCCTCACATTGGAAAGGAGCAGATATGTTCGAAGATTAGGTGTTGTTATCTTTGGCTATCGCCTTCCAAGTTTGGGCTCTCCGCGTTGCAATCAGGGAACCGAGCCGGAGCTATGCGAGATTGTGCTGCTGACAGACAACACTGCTATTGCTCGCTCAAATTAAAACTGGAATGGATCATGTCCACAAGAATGACTTCAATTACTTAATATCGCCGACATAGGATGCATGTTGCACCATTTGATTGCTGTCGTCAGCAATCAATCAAATGAATTTCAAAGCAATGCTTTGTAAAGTTGACCCCATCATATGAAGGTGATTAGCTCAAGAGAAAATAGTCAGCGGTGAGAGTGAAACTAAAGTTGCAGGACACTGCGAGGCACATATCAAAGGAGTTAAAGAATCCAGAAGAAAAGGCCTTGATAATGATTTGTGCCTCCACAAACTGGTTCACAGCTCTTTTTACTGCAGCTGTCCATCATTTTAGATCGTTCAGACTCAAGGCATCACTCTTCACACAGGACTCATAAAACATAAAAGCCTGAATGTCTTTTTTGTACACGGTTCAGCCTGGCACTACTCATTGGTTTACCAAAGCCTTCACTACACTGCAAAAATTTCTAGTAAATTTGTCTTATTTTTTGTCTAAAAAGAAAAATAATCTTGTTAAGCATGTTTTGCATTAGAAAAGTAATCTCATTTTAAGAAAATATATCTAGCTTTGTCTTAATAAGATATTCCAGCTAATACTGAGCTAGATTTAACCAGTAACAAGCTACAACAATGGTTTCCATAATATTCCAGCAGAGGAACAAGATTGTTTTTCTTATTTTAAGAGTAAGACAACTTGCACAACTTCTCAATTTAAGAATCTTATGAAATGACACCAACTAAAGTTTGTTCATCTATTTTTATTCATTGTCAACAAGAGCTGCTGCTTCACATTTCATATTATTACAATTAAGAGAACCGCGGTCTGGTCTACACACATTATGAATGACCATGCTGAACAAAAACTACATGGCTCACATACACATGAAAACTGAAAATACAGTTTAACATGACCCCTTGACCCATCTGCAGACAGTATGTATCTTTAAATAGTTAAATATAATAATAATTATATTTAATAAAATGCTTAATTTGAACTGTTACATTTTCAAGGTTAGGAACATGCTTGAATTCGAGCATGCTCCTTGAAAAATGCTTGATTTTCAACATAATCTGGTGTTTCATCATCGACACAATCACTGTAAACCAAAAATGGTTTAATATTTGAAATGAAACGATCCCGTCGTCATATTTGTTTGTTGTCTCCTGGAATTTATAGTAACAATTTAGATGTGATGATAAAGGTTTTGAGAGTCTGGACATTTTTGGTTGAGGTACCTTGAAAGTGCTTGAAAAGTGCTTGACTTTTACAGTAAAGCTGTCCGAACCCTGTTTATTATAAGAAGGTTTAAAGCACTGTTACTGTTATTTGTTATCTTGCCATAGATCTTACACTTTCATTTTCACCTTGACCACCAATGGTCTTTATATTGTTTTTGAATCGTTTGTTCAGTGCAGCCTCTGGATATACTGACTCAACAATAAAGAAGTGAAAAGAAATGTCAGATTATTTTCTGTCTAGCAAGCCAATCTCATTTCTAGTAGTAGTACAAGTTCATTTACCGCAGTCAGGATTACTTATTCCATTGATGCTTTTTTTTTTTTTGCTAATTATTAATCTTAAATTAAGATATAAATTCTTAAACTAAGCTCAATCAAGAGACCAAAATACTCATTTTAAGTAAGTCTGTCTTAAATAAGTTTTCATTGCTTGTAATAAGCACAACTTGCTAAAATTTTGGCATTTTGTCTAGTTTTAAGGCCCATTACGCTCTTTCAGTGGCTAGACTGTTAGTTAGTACAGTAGCTAGTTTTAAGAATTCTAGCCAAGCAAAATTGGCTTACCCCATTGGCAGATTTTTTTGCTCGATACAAGACAATTTGATTATATTTAAGAATATTTGGCTTCTTTCTAGTAGGGCTGTTTTTGCAATGTAACCCCATTCCACTAGCACCTTTAGATCTATCACTTACTGTAAAGACGTCCCATGGACCAATCTCAACTTCAGATATATAATGGAAGTACTATTCTACTGTGTACGCTATACAGTATTCTTAGTATACTTTCATTTTAACAAGACTAAGGCTGTTTCCAATATCGCTCCCTTGTTCACTCATTCACTACTTCATGTACTAGACACTCAATAGTTTACTCTACAGTGAACAGTAAATTTAGACGCCGGACACTTTTGAATCATCATTTTGTGTCTACACTGACAGGTGTAGAGTCACACCATGACTATTTTCACATCTATAAAATGAGAAGCATTGCATTGTGGGATTGCAAATGCCATGCATGAACACTACTTTTTTCTTTCCATTGTGGGAATTTTTGAGGGCACTATATGGTGCATACATTTCACACTCAGAATTCAGACAATCAAATAAAATGGTGGAGGGTAAATATGGTGCTCTATATAGTAAACAGGAAGTGATTTCAGACACAGCCATGCGAGCTAAGCTAAATGCTAATGACAGCATGCTAACATGCTCACAATGACAATGCTAACATGCTGATGTTTACCAGGTATAATGTTTACCATGTTCACCATATTAGTTTAGCATGTTAGCATGCTAGCATTTTCTAGTTAGCACAAAGTACAGCTGAGGCTGATGGGAATGCCATTAGTTTCACAGGTATTTGGTCATTAACTGAATTCAAATTTGACCTGATAATGGTGCTAAATGAAAAGTCAGGAGTTTGGCAAAGTTATTACAATTCCTCCTGAGGGGAACATGAATGTCTGTATCCCATTTTGTCCAATCCATTTCGTATATGTTGAGATATTTCTCTGGATAAGTAAAACCTTGTTGGTGGCGCTGGGGGAAAAGTCATGAAATCAGTCGCTAGGATTCATCCTCTGGGCACCATGAATGTCTGTAAAACATTTTATGGCAAACTATCCAATAGTTGTTGAGATATTTCAGTCCAGACCAATGTGGTGGACCGACCAACCAACATTACCATCTATAGAGCCATGCTGCTAGTGTGGCTAGAGGGTTCAGTACAGCAGTGACTGTACAAATCAATCCAAGCATGACAAATCCCTTGCGACAATTCAATAAGAATTTTTGGAAAAACATTTCTGTTGTCTTTTGTCCTGAAGACACTTCACATCATAGAATAGTTCTGTGAAATCATCTGGCCCTTAAGAAGTCAAATAGTTTTGTGAAATCATTGGGAAAAATTAATCTTCAACCCTAGTATCCTATCTGTAAATTCTATTACACTTGATTTGATTCTTTCTTTGAGAGCTTGAAGATTTGCACTGTGGGTAAATTATATCGTTCTCAATCATATTTATTTTGCTGAGAATGACATCAAAGCAAACTATACAATGTTTTTTTTTTAATGATATACTCATTGCCTTTCCCTCTTTTAAGAAACAGAACCAATGTCCATGCAGTAAAAAGCAGGCAGTGATGGTAAGTGGTCTTTAAAGGCTTTGATGAGCCTGTGATGATGCCACATTTTCCAACACCAGTGTGAGTGAGAAAAAAAAAGATCATATTTTTAAATGATTAACAGATATTTGTGTGCAGCTGGAATCTATTATCAGGCAATTTGTTATGTCGTCAAATTACTAAAGCAGGAAATAGCACTACTGAATAAATCAAGTGTATTTCAATGTCTGGAAATGAGCGTGTGTGCTTGTCTGTCTGTGTCTGTGTGTGCGTGTGTTTAGAGGAGGCTGATGGTGGGTGAGATGGGGCTGTGCTGTTTTGATGTTGGAACACAGAGGAGGTCGATTCACAAATTTTTCAACACAGTGACAACCAGACACTAGCTCACTAGCATGGAACAGCACAGACACTGATTACACAATCCTAACTCTGTTTACGAATATGAGTCACACATCATCAGGGATCAAATCAGAGGTTTAGAGAGAAGGACCTTGTTCATGGGACAAAGAGGCATTTAAACACCCACACATCTTTGCTTTGAGAGCTAAAATTCAAGGCTACAAAAAAGGAGGTCTTAATGTGTTGATGATAATTGCATCTGCCTGTATTCCACTGTACCTGCTTGCTTATGTTCTCAGCAAAATGTGGAGATCTGCTCTTCAGAAGTGTTACCAGGTCTTTGTACGTATCACTTGTTCGCTCATAACCACTCTCTTCCCCCTCCTGTTTTATGCACTGTGAAAACAAAGTGAAAAACAGCTTCATTAATTCTAAGAAGCACAATTATAATGTGACCCACATGTCAGCTGGAATAGAGTATCTTCAGGCAGCCTCAAAGAGGAAGTGTAAAACCATGTAAACCGCTGAATTAGGTTTAAGACTCTTTGAGGTTTCATTTGTATCAATGTCACCCATTTAAGTTTACATTTAAGGTTGTAGTTTTTTTTCACCTTGGCCCGAACCATTTCCAGGTGAAGAAACAGAGGCAGGAAACCTATGGCTTGTCAGCAAAGTCAGCAAAAGAGTGAAGGTGCTGCAGCATGCGAAACCCTCTCTTAGATTGCAAATATATTCATAAACTTTTTTTTGTGAAGAGAACAAATTAGATACAAATTATTATTCAAATGTCAGGAGGGGATCTTTAAATACGCTGCCCCTTCCAGCTGGAACAATGAACCGAGGGACTTAAAAATGTCAAAAGTGATTACTCTTGGTGAACTCAAGTCACTTTTAAATGATCTGGAAAATAGCACTCTTGGTCAATGCCTTTGCTACTAAATGTTTTTGTTTTTTTTTACTTTATTTTGATAGTTTTGGAAACTCATTGTCTATACTCTTTTGTAGCATGTGACAGCTGTCTTGGTCTGTTGATGTTTGATTGATGGCTAGGTCTCTCTTGAAAAATAGATTTTAATCTCAAATAAACTTTTACCTGGTTAAACAAATACATAATGGAAAATTTAAAAAGAAAACATTTAAGACCTGTCAATCAAATAGAGAATGACAGCTGCTTCAAATCCTGTGTTTTGAATTTTGGTGGTCTGGATTTTGTTTACATTAATATACTGTAGGAGCATTGTACTGTTCGACAAATACTGAATATTACACTGGTTGTCTAACTTTGCAGTTGAGTGGCTCCGTCAGTAATTTATCTAGGTGAATCAATGGCCTGAGGGCCTATAGTGGTGACATATCCACAATGTTTCATATCCACAATGTTTCCCTGCTTTTTCTGGAATACATGCTGGGATATACAGTATATGAGGTGTAGGAAATAGATACTATAGAGAGATGAACAGACAATGAATTCTGTTGATGGATAATTGAGATGTTGGTATAAGAATGGTATTGCAACAGTTGTTGGGGAGGAGGATACACATGGTAACTACATTTGGTAAGGTCTACCTCTTACACTCAAGATTTATGATTGAAGAACAGTGAATTTGTTGCCACTTAACTGACTGTACAATGATGACTTGGTCTATCAGAAATTATTTGCCAGAAAGTAACCTCCCTGAACATTTTCTCACACAGAAAAAGAAAACAATATTACATTGACAGTTGGAGCTGATGTACACAAGTCCACAGTGCATCATCTTCCTTGTCTTACCCCATTGAGAAAAACTCCAGCGGTGCTGCAGGTGATATACAAGGTCTCAGTGTCACAAGGCTCAATAACAAGGTAACACATCTCACCATGCACCTGTCTCCACGGAGGGGCGCGACAGCCATTTGAAAATTCATAATCTAAAAAGAAAAGAAAAGGAAGGAAAAAGCTTGCAGCAAACTTTATATTATGTAGTGCAGTCTCATATCAAGTCACAACAAATTTCTCTCCAAAGGAAGAAGGAAACGGGGGAAAACAGTTGAGCAAAAAGAGAAATCATCACAAATTCCTGGGCTGTTAAAGATGATGACATAGTACTCCAAGCAGCACAGGTCTGAGACATGAGCCCAGGGTAGAGCCATAGTTTCAATTGCAATATAAATCATCCACTAAAAAGCAGAGCCACATAATGACACTATCATATTTTAAGGCTGGTTGGGAGAATAATCAACCCAAGAATAGGGGACATAGGCTGCTTTTACTACTTGGTGTGCACATGCTGCTCAATTAGCTTTGTTAGGGCATGATAAATACACTGCAATGAAGCAAAAAACATTTACTGACTAACGACTTGGTAAACTGGAATCTGACAGATATAATGACTTCCATGTCTTTTGTGGCGGCAGAACACAGACTTTTTATGCTTTGGAATATCCAGCATTAGTGTTAATAGCAATTGCTTTCCTCGCAACCCAGTGCAATGTGAAGATAATTCAAACCTGATGTGTATCGAACCGACTTCAACACCCTCGTTTCCCCTTCGCTGCAGAACCGTTTCAACAGCTCCACTTCATTCCTCACTGCGGTGCGGTCGAGCCTGACTTGTCTGTAATGAAAATGTAGAAAAACAAAACAAAACAAACATCCAATTCATCTCATTCATTCATGGTTCCTTTTCTAAACCCACTGTCCATTCCAATCAAAAACAACCACATGTCGCAGTAAGACTGGTTAGGTCTACGTGAAAGATGGATAGATAATCAGAAGAAGCACTTACTCGGATATCTCTTTTAGGCACTTGCTGAGGAGCTGGTTGTCGACATTTTGGAGCAAGAGGAACAGCTTGACCTTGACCTCTGAGTCCTTGCCTTGATCTTCCTCTTTCACTTTGTCGACCAGACTTAGTACATCAGTGTGGGCGTCTTCTTTCTCCAGGATGCGGGCAAAGCTGGGACCAAGAATCTTTACCATGGGGTCTCTATTTTCTGAACAATAAAAGATTCAGATTCAGAGGCTGATCACAATGTTTCCGAAAATGCAACGTGGGTTAATTTTGAACTTAGAATAAAACAGGCCTCATGTGTGCTGTATTTTTTCCACACACATTTTCTTTTCAGAAAAGAAAGCCAACATTCCCTCTTTATAAATCCACCATCTGTCAGACAAATACATATCACCTTATCTCTTTTTGGCAGTAAAAGTAAATACATATCTGTAAAGAATTACCAAGGGCAGCATAATTGTATGGTTGTAGAGAATAACTAGAAGGACAAACAAATTAAGTATGTGGGTTATGGAGGTATGCTGGTTGCTGGACTAACTGGGATGCAAATTAGATTCAAATCTCATCCTGCGGTCATCATGCCTACCTTCTAGACATTTTCGAACCTCCTCCAGCTTCTTATCATCTGCCAGATGAACTAGTTTAGAGAGCTGGCTGAAGCTGCGTATATAAACAGTAGGAGGGGAGAGCTGCAACAATGGATGCCCTCCACTGTCTTTCTCGTGGGACTGTACATTTGAGTCGCTGCGGAGAAAAGAAAAAAAAAAATAAAACTACTACTTTATCCTTATTATGACTTGTTTTGTATTAGATTATAAATGCCAACACACGTAAGGAAGATCAGAGCCTGTATTTTTGTTTTTGTACTTCTCTGCTTCCCAGCTACGAGATACAAAGCTAACCACACACTGAAAGTAGACCAGAACTTCTGATGAAATAAAATGGAATGCACTCTTTCAGTCTAACTGAAGCTGAAAAACAAATTAATTATAGCCTACTGCTTTGAGTATAGCCAAGGTAAAATACATTTGGACACCATGGTGACAGCATATCCTGCACAGACACGTAATACTGAAAGCACTGGCCAGCCAGCTGCCTGCCTCATGATTAGACCAACCTGATGTCATAGTCTGTTTTGAAATCAGATGCCACTAAAGTGGTACTCCACTGGAGCGGCTCCTCGAACACATGCTCTGCCTCCTGTGGGTGTTGGGAGCCGAAATGCTCCACAAAGCTCAGGATTTCTTTCAACAAGGACTCATTCATTGGCGTGACCTCCAGTTTGCCAGTACCAGAGCTGGCCGTGGTCCACTGGGCTGCCCTGGTTAGTGATACCCCCATAGCAGCAGCTGGGATATTCTGAAACTAAAAATGAAAAACAACACTATCTTAAACAGTGTGTGGCTTATAAGGGTTCAGCATGATGCTTCACTTTACTCTAATTCACATTTTATCAACTTTGGGCTTGGCATGTGGACTTTTAAGAAAAGGCTATTTGAAATTTATAAGACATTTGATCTATTTCCGAGATTAAACAATTAGTCAATTAATTGACTGACAGAAAATGTATCAGTAACTGCTTTGATAATGGATTGCCATTTTTAAAGATTTAATGACAAACATTAACTAGTCGCTGTGAGGATTTGCTATTTTTCTTTGTCTTATGTGGTAGTAAACTGAATATCGTTGGGCATTGGACTGTTGGTCAGACAAAACACTCAATCTGAAAATTTTAGAGCTAAAATGATTCATTTAGAAAATAATCGCCACATTAATTGATGGTGAAAATAATTGCTAGTTGTAGCCCTAATATGTTTTCAATTAAAATTAAACTAGCTATGTTTAACATGTGTGGAAATTTATACTTAACCCACCAAGTGCTTATTCCAAGCCTTCAAAAGTATAATTTTAAGTATGTCATGCTAATATTCATGTGACAACTGAACAACTCTCTAAATGCTGCTAAGGTCATGAGGGGTTTGGGATCTTTCGATCTTGGTCAAAGGGCAATGAAAAGGTTTAGAAACTACAAAAAATATATTTCCCTGAATCGTCAGGGCCCTAACCTGATTTCCATGTCACTCAAACAAATTGTTACAAAACTATGAACTCAACTTTTTTTTAGCTTTGAGTAACGTTTGTCAGACAACAGACAATAGCAGAGATCTAATTGTCTTAAGCTACTCCAGCACTCCTGTTTGTTGAGAGCTGGATATTAACGTTACCCTGCAATTAAAGCGTGAATAAAATAAAATAAAAACTATAAGAACATGTTGTGTTTATGGTGCTCAATAATGGCTAGGGGTTTACAGTATTTTCTGTAACTCTATTTAACCTTCTCTAGCTACAGTTTAAATATTTTCACGCATACGTGCTGCGTTATTTGTCAAGTTTTCTTTACGTTCATTTCGACGTTTAGCGAGACAAAACACTGACTAACTAACGTTAGTAACGTTATGCTAACTAACGCGTTAGTTCCGTTAGCTAGAAAAGCTGATATAAAGCCTTTAGCTAACGTTATCCTCACTACAACCATTTTCAGCTTTTCCTCATCAATAAAACACACACGACATGTTTCTACCAGTATTTGTTACGTCTACACATGTACTTAAGGGCAAACTTACCGCGTACTTCCAAGTTTCTTTTCGCAACTTTTATCAACAGTTTGCTATCAACGGTGTCCATGGAAACCACACGCTCCCTCTCCCAGCTTTTCCCACCCCCCCTTTGGTTGCTATGATACAGCCAAACACAACGGAACACGAGTTGGGTCAAAAATCACCAAACCCAAACCAATGACAAAATGAACGTAACCTAACATGACCACAGCGCAGTGTAACGCAACGAAACACAGAAAGCAGAGTGTGTCTTTGTTTGGGAATCACATATTGATTCGAATATTTTATTTGTCACATGATGATGAGGGTGACATACTCTTGAGGCTAAAAAGGAAAGTGAGCAATAAGGGATAACAATTAGATTCGAAAAAGATATATAAAGAATAAACATTTAAAGATTAAAAATATATATAAATATATGTTCACTAACGGCAGTTGCAATCTACCTGTGTGAAGTCTAACTTTGCATATGCAAGCACTGTGACTTGCATGGTCAGAGACTCGAAAATGTCAGTCAAAAAAAGTCAAATGTTTTCATAATAATAAAATCCCTGTATGCTTTCCTTTTAGAGTGTCCACAGGACCGCATATTTGAGAGCCTATTTCCTCTCTCACTACTGGTTTGGCACTGTCCTGCAGATAAACATTGGCTAGCAAAAACAGTCTATTTGGGTGAATACTCTTTGTTTAGACACAGCAAGTAAGTCCACTCAGTTCAACGTTAAAAAGCCAATCAACACAGGTGTGTTAAGCCTTATTCCTGACATGAAGATGCAAAGGTAAATCAAATCTTTTCAAGTGGAAATGCCACTCATTCTACTTTTGAATGTCTGTTTCATGTGTTAAATTAGCACAATATTTTCCCCCAATATCAATTTAAAAGTGGATGACGGCTACTTTACATATAATGGCATATAATGAGAATGATTTGCAAGTATAACAAAGGCAATGCTCAAGAAAATCCTACTTTGAACACAATGAAACCACACTCACTCAAAAGTGATATGAGACAGAAACAGAAAGAGATCTTCAGGCTCCACAGTATGGTAGGCAGCTTGTATGAGTTCAAGCATGCTCCCAGACACATGATGCATAAATGGGATGCAGACGTGTTTTCATTCAATGTCATTAAACCCCTTCCTTCTTAAAGACCAAATTGGTGTCCTTATTGTTTGGCAGCTGCCCACCCATGTCCTGAGGCTGACTGAGAGAAGGGGTATCTCATGACCAATGAAACCACTGGTACTTGCCTTGTTTGGCACACTGTCTGCCAGGAGCACCAATGGCGCATAGACCTATCCCTTTCAGCCTGGCATGCATGGCGGCACAGCAGGTGGAACTACTTTGTCTCCTGAACCGTTTGGGTGAGTTGGACTGAGCCTGCATGTAAATCAATCACCTGCATGTAAATCAATCTCCCAGGGGGAGGAGAAGTAGTAACTCATCTCTAGTATCAAGAGAGATCATTCTGGATGTTGTTGTTGTTAGAAGAGTGGATTTATGAGTTTGCCTCCCCCTTCAGGTATTTTATTTGGAACAAGGGGAAAGCTGTCTAAATTAAGAAGCATTGAGGATCTGCTGGAGCTGGGGGGCTGAAGGCAATGGAGCTCAGACACAAACTCAGACAGAGCTGACGTAAAGTGTCTGCAACTTTGTGTGTCTGAGTTTGCCTGACTGCAGAGCAGTACGGAGAAAAAACAAAGTGAAGAAGGATGGAAGACGAAAAGAGAAAAAAAGGGAAGAGAAGCAGGATAAACGAGGGTCTTAATGCATCTAACCCAGGGTCTCATTAGCGAGCCTAATTGCTGTTCGTTAAAAGGGATTAAATGAAACGCTCTCCCCAGCCTGGGTCTTTTACAAAGTAAAACAAATATGCTTCGAGCTCAGAAGCACCTGCTCCCCCTTAGATGTTCTTTGACTAAAACTTAATACAGCATAATAAACACAACTGCACTCCATGCTATTTCTCCAATGCTTGAGTTCAGTCACTGATTGAACTGCATGGAAACCCGCTGATGACACACACAGAAAGGTACTGCAGCCCGGCCTCTTTACACATGGACATCATGATTGCATCCGTTCACAGTGAGTCCAACCTCCACAGCACTCCAATAACATACACAAAAGCTGTGCGTGAGTAACAAGAGTGATGAGGAGGAGGTGCGTGGACTACTGTTCCTGTTCCTGGTTTGAACGGAGCTGGAGAGCGTATCTCCTGTATTTTTTTCCCTCCCGCTTTCAGGAATGGATTCACATCCTCCAAAGAGCTCTGATGTTTTTACAGGCTTCATGTCAAATCCAGTTCAGCACGGCTCATGGCTGTGCGGTTAAAGCAGGAAAGGAAAGGGGTGACACTGGTCATTGTAATGAGCACCTGTGAGATGTGTCGCACTAATCCATGTGAGGTTCGAAAATAGAAAACAGTAAAAGGGACTCTAACAAGAGGCAGTGACCACATCCCCTGGTTGTAAAAAGCTCCAGAATCCTGCCTGTCATTTCCCATAATCCTCTGTGTTTTTAGGCACGGAGAATAAGGGGCAAGTGCTTTTAAATGGGATTCAGCATGGGTGACTTGTGATGGACAAGAAGCTTGAAGGCCTGTCATATAACTTTCTTCCAAAGAACAGTTTCTGGCACACATTTGGTAGCCTACTCTGTAGTGTACTCTGGGTCACTGCTCACAAGGTTATCTTTGTTTTTCATTATTGTTAATCTGACAGACAACGATGAGATCATTCGGTCATTACAAGTAGGCTAATTGCCCGGTTTATTGACTGTTTAAATAGGCACTAGTACAAAAGGCCATTGGAAAAATGAACGATAACGGAAGCAAAGACAGCAGTGCGAAAAGAAAACTGAACATAATTATTGTTAATACACACAATGCTATTAACCGATCATTGCCTTATGTTACCTATCAAAATAAAAGCAATCTCACATTTGGTAATGTGACCAAAAAACAAAAAAAGAAAGAAAATGACTGCAATGTTTTTCCAATAAAATGTGTCAATTAATGTTCCTAGAAATTGTTCACTACATAAAAATTTATTAAAATCTGCTCTAAATGAGTCTCAGAAAACAAAACCTGATACTGCAGCAATATCTTTGCTTGAGCTTCTCATGGACATAAACCTGCAATTGTGGTTTTCAAATACTGTGTACAGTATGTATTTCAAGTGGTGATCGCTTAGTGCCAGTGCTTTCTTTGGAGTGGATGGACGCTTGTCAAATATAGAAGTAACACAAGATTTATGGCCATAGGGCTTCTGGGGAAAACCAATGACAAAGTCTACATCTACGTGACTTAAAACACATTTTGTTTATTTAGGTTGCAATTCTGCAAGGCAACACTTGGCCCCTCGAAATCATCGAGGCACTTTACAAGAGCTTTTATGTATTTCCAGAAAAGCTGAATGAGCACATGTAACCACAAAACATATCTTAGAGAAACTCATATCACCATAAACTTGAATATTCCCAGCCCCTCTGACTGGCTGGTACAGTGTTTTTCTTTAAATCTGCAGGTTGTCATTTACTGTAAAAATAGAAAAACAAATATGAAGCCATGTTAACAACATGGATGTCATGAGCAGATTTAACACAGGGGAAATGGCTGTATGCTGATTCAGTTCATACATGCATTTCACTTAATTACATTTTAACATTATTAATATGAAAAATGATTTTGTTGATTGCATGTAGCCTGGTATGTATTTTAACCAGTACCGTATAGTTCTTCAATCACCCATTCATACACTAGATACCATGTTTTTACATAGTCAGGCAGACTGGTGAGCTCAGTTGGTTATCACAGTGCTAACATTTCCATGGCTGTAGATGTGACCCCTGTATTGTCCAATGAGAACCAACTGGCCAACAAATACATAATCAAGCAAACACCCTGCATCAGAGTTCTTGGGGCATTCATTGAATCTCTGCTGGCACCTGGGCAACTATTGCTGGCCCTACCTGTAACAGAACATTTTCTACACATCAATCAATTGTGTGTGTGTGACCTACCATGTCTACTCATGCTAATGTGGTGAGGGGGAGTTAAAATGTAGATCTTTTATGGGGACGATGAGCATGACCATATGACTACACCACCTAGGGAATCACACACCAGGAAATAGGTAAAACCAAGTATCAATAACCTTAGGTTCACTGATGCTCACTGATGGGCAGATATGTGATTTAGAGGGGAAATCATTTAATTTGTGAAACTACATAGTCACTGGAAATGGCTGCTGAAAAGGAAGCAATTAGGTTCAAAGTTAAAAAACAAATATAGATTCAATTGTATTATTAAAATTACAAAACTGTGTTAAAATGAATTTTTAAGAGGTATCTCTCTAAATTAAGAAGAGTTCCAGGGTTTAATAACAAAAACATCTAATTCCCACATACCAGTGGGCTAGGTGCTGTTGATTGGATGAACAGACTACACTATGGAGTGTCCATGGGTGTCACTTTATACTCACCACTACATGTGCGTCACAGCAATGTAACACTAAGTAATTGCTCTTTGAATTACTCCAAAAATGTCTTCTTCTTTTTTTTGACATTTGGAGTTTTAAAAGCAATCCCATCCTGCGTGGGCTGATTGACCTGTTGGGGCACTACAGGCAAAACTTGGTTGTTGGACCCCTGCTGCCCCCCACCCACACTTTGCGTATATATACCCTGGCATCTCCAAGTTCCCATCAAGTCTAGCTCACCCAAAGACCCAAAAGCCAACCAGTACTCCAGTGTTATATAATACTACCTGGCCCAGGATTATCTGTGTGTCAATTAGTTTGAGGCAATTTCATTAAAAACAACTTTATACATACTTCTATCTTAAAACATCTTAAAACGAGAGCTAGAAGATCAGGAGCCACTTTAGCTGATATTGCACTTAAGGTGTACAAATTCACTAGGAAAACTGCAATTAATCACATCACCAAAATAAATCAACATGCAGTGAAACTGGGCTTTTTGGGCTCTTTGGGGTTAGATCTGGGCTCCAGGGCAGGTGCCCACATTGCCTGGTTAGTAATCCAGCCTTGTTACTGCTGGCCTTGCGGTGTTAGACGCTGACCATGTACAGTAATAGCAACATTCCCACTTCAAGTGCGGTCAGGGAACTTTGTTGCATGTCATTCCTCCTCTTTCCCTCGTTTGCTGTCACCTCTCTACTATCTGCTGTCAAAATAAATGCAACAATGCCCAAACAATTACTTAAAAAAGCAAATGTAAAAGCTGTCTTTTGTCTGGTTCATGCAAGGATATGTTGGCCCCGCCTTGACCTGTTTACCAGATAAAGGCCCTTGAGCTGGCAAAATCTGTTCTGCTAGACTGATCACGTTGCCTCCGCTCCCCCTTCTCCTCGCCCGTAGATAGCAGCTGGTTCTACTCTTTTAAGACGTTCAGCACGCTTAAATAAAAACACAGATCTTCCCTCTCTTTCTTTCCTCCTCCCTTCACCTCCTTGCTCCTCTGTCTCCCTCGCTTCATCTCTTACAGTGTAATTATTATTTTGAAAGTGCGGTCTGAGAGGCCGTCCACGTTTGGCAGTGCCTCACTCGCTAATGCTCGGGGAGCTCTAATGCAATTTGACTTTTGCTTTATAACCTCTCCAGGAAGACATCAGGGGCCCTTTGTTCCTTCCCTCCCCTGTCTCAGGATGAAGGGAGAGCAGAGGTAGCAGCTGAGAACACGGGAGGAGAGAGCGGGGCAAGAGGCAATAAAAACGCAAGGGGAGAGGAGTGAGTGGTAGGCCTGTTTTGGGAAAGGGAGTGAAAAAGAACACGTGGGTTAAAAGAGTGGACTGAGATGAAGATAGATGTTGAGTGGAAGATGGAAATGGAAAAGGTGGGGAAGGGAAGAGAGAGTGAGAACAGGCGAAGAGGGTGACATGTTAAGCGTAGTGAGAGGTGAATGAGAGGAGAGGCTGGTTCCCCGGCCTCCCATCATTAGAGAGGAGGTGCTGCTTGAGACCTTTATGTTGGTGCAGCTCCAGCGCTGGTGCCGCCAGGCCAATCAGAAAAAGGAAAGAGGGAGGAATATTGCTCCTTGGAAATAATGAGACGTCCTCTTGAAAGGCACGAAAAGAAAAAAAGAGACTTCTCTGTGAACAGACAAATATAATTTAGAGAGGCCTTTGCCTGGAGACAACTCTGTTGTTCATCACATCATTTATTTTGAGCACAGAACAGTACACCTCTGTCATTGCTCTGTAGTTATTCTTTGTTTTTCTTAAGCAATCCAATTGAAGTAAGTTTAAACTTTAACTCTCATTTCTTCCCTTTTTTTGTATTAGTATTTGTATTAGCAGTAGTAGTGGTACAATAGTAGTGATGGTGGTATTTACACTGCAATAACACTTTTTTTGTTCTGTGATAAAGATATAATCTAAAGCACTGGTTCACAAATGTTTTGCTTATGATCACCCTTTTCACATTGCTTTAATGTATTCATTTGTTGAGGCACGAAAAGATCAAATTATATGGGAAAAGGAATTGAAAAAAAGTTCAACATTTTGAGAATTATGCTTATTCACTTTCCTGTCAAGGGTTAGATTAGAAGACCAATGCAGCTTTTGTGTCTGTATGTCAAATGACACATAGTTTTACGGGGAGTTAACGGGGTTGCCAGGCAGTGGAGGCTCCAGGATCTTATTGCACCTGGCTGCTGTTTGCCCAGAAATAGTTACAGCATGTAACCCCCAGTGAAACTATAACTTGTCGTTACATTTCTGTTTGTGTGCGAATTAAACAAACTATACACTGTGTTTTACTGACAGATGTAGTTACATTTGGACAGAGCCAAGCTAGCTGTTTCACCCTGCTTCCAGTCTTTATGCTAAGCTAAGCTAATGGCTTCACGGCTCTAGCTGTGTATTTAACGCACAGTAACTAGAGTGGTGTCAATCTTCTCACCTCACTCTCTGCAAGAAAGTAAATTTACGTATCAGTAGCATTTTTTATTGTCGTTTCTTACTTCAATAATCATATTGCAACAGGTTTGAGACCACTGATCTAGAGCATGTTTTGAGGTGCGTATGTTAAGTGTATCCGTTTTTCAAGTGGGAAGGAAACATCATTTTGACTGCAATTTATGACAAGTGTGATTGTTTAGTTTTGGCAGCCACTATGAAACCTGTCTGAAGTTGAGTTGCACCATGCTGAATTCCATAACATGCCTGCCCATCAGTCAGCCATTTCCTCATGTGCCTCAACCAACCCTTTACTGTGATTAACAGGCAGCCACAGCAGGAGTATGTAGTGAGTTTAGCGTTAGCTGGCTGCCAGGGTGGTCTGCAGTGTCATTGTACATGACTGACGGCTATCAATAGTCTTTGGTAGACCCAGTAGTCGTTAATGGAGACATAACAAAGACGTTGACCATAGATATGAAATATCATGTTTCCTGTGGAGCTGAGCGTGTTACTACACAGAAAATGTTTTACAGGATAAGAAAAAAGATTTACTGGCAAACGGTAAAACGCATTCAACTCTAAAATAGCCAACGTGTTCTAGTGTAATTAATCAGAGTGAAATATAGACTGATGCAAGTCCGCTGCATGAGACATTTGTTTCGTTTGAGCTTGTGCCAAGGAGTTGCAGATTTCAAGATAACATAATTTTGTTCATTCACTGATTTGTATTTTTTAGTCAAGTTGTTGCCAGTAGCATTAGCAGATGAAGTAACTGTAATACAATAATGTACACTAAAAGTCACAAAGTCCTACAAGCTATTTGAGTACTATATATACATGACAGCATATTTTCAGGACCATTAAAAGCCTTGTATAACTCAACATTTTGGCTGACACATGCTCTGTCAGGCCTTTAGCAACAGTCTGGGGGAGTCATTTCAGAAGCAGGAAGGTATATAATGCAACAGGCATAGATTGAGCATCAGGTAATTGCTATCACGTGCCTATTGTTCCCAAACAGTAGCCTTTCCAGTGCTCAAAGAAAAGGACAGTTGCACTTAGGGAGTATCCCACTAGCCACTTTGAAGATTAAGAATTTTGGAAATAAAATATGTTTCTGTACAAGTTTTCAACAAGCCAGGGAAAGGCAGTCAAAGTCCGTGCTGTTCAAATGTTAACAATGTAGTCTAATCACAAAGCTCCAAGGACTAATCAGTCTGTCTGTGGCCTGCGTGTGAGCTCCGTTGCTGCTCCGCTACACAGACTGCGGGGATTAGGTTCCTCCTCGCGGCGAGAGCCTCTCTGTGGGGCTGCAGAGCGGTCAGAGTGCCAGGCAGCCAGACTTTGGATTGTGGGCATTTCCTCCTTTCAGATGGCTTCAGTTAAAGGAGTGCTCCATTCTCTCAACCTCTGGCTGGCTATGCACCAGCCCCTGTGGAGCATCATTCATTAGGGCCTGTTGTCTGCAGCCAAAACCTCAACTGCTCCCCAGGCCACTGCAGCACCACTCCCCACCATCAACACCTGCTAACACATGACACACAGGCTCCGGCGGACTGCTGGGAAGAACTCCCTTCTGCTCTCCCGCCTCTGGATTTTGACTAACAAGGCCCTAAGCATCTCTTTATTTTTCTGACGCCTTGCTTGTCAGATGCCCCTTTCGGCTGCCATTTCTTTTTTGACCTAATGCTGCGTTTCCTCAAAAACGCCTCAGCGTTCCGAAAGTCATCACACTTGAGTGTAAAACTAACTGTTACTAACTGCCGCTTTATGGTTTGTTTGTCTTTGGGACCGGTCACATGGTTTCTTTCATGTGAGTCACGACTGCTTTGACAGCTTAACGTGTTGTGTGGAACAGACCTTTTCACAGATAGCCAGGTAGCCCAGTCTTCTGTCTGCTCAACACATAATATATTGGCATCCTCACTGGACCTATGGCTCTTTATTGGAAATTACGTCACCTCGTAAAGGGACATGACCCATTCCAAAGTCATGCCGCTTCTTGTTATTCTTCCTTTTCTAAGTATAGGGTCTCTCCCCCCTCTCTCATTTGGTTGCCTTTAATCTATTTCTGATCACGTGAGTTCCCATCATATCTCCCAGGTGGGCAGGCAGGCCATCAAGGCTGGACGAGTACTTGATTAGAAACACAAACAGCACACAATATGAAGCCACCCTGTGCTCTTTCTCATACCTAGCCATCCAAAAAAAAGGATGACAACGTGTCAAAACATAGTGTGTGGAATGTGTAGGTTTAGGGGCCAGGCCTCGGTTTTTAGGCTCTGGGAACAAGCTAAGCGATACATCTGGGATTGTCATGATCAGGGTTGAGCCCTTGTCAGCCCCGCACAGTGTTGATACAGAGGTGCCAAGAGTTCCTAACATGTCACCATGTTTCCCAGAACATGGCAATAACAACGCGATGTCTACATGTCTGTTACAAGGTCTTTGCGTGCAGCGGGAACCCACATCAGCGAAAAGATATACATTCTATCAACCTCAGTGGTTTCATGGGATTGCTTGTTACATTCATGAACACGGCTCGTTACATGTACCTCTGTTTTCTTAAATGCAGAGATTCATTATTCAAGAACTTTATGTGATGACGAGCAGCCTTGTGGAAGTACAGTGTGTGAAATCAAACTTATGTCTTCACATTTCTAAACATTGTCACATTGAGGTGATACGTTCTCATGTAGAGTAGATGTAAGTTAGTGTAGAAGAGTGAAAGCCTCAGAGCAGCTATGCAACAATAAGTTCACCACTTGTTACTCTATACGTCTTTTTGACATGGTCAACTGCATGTAGTTTGTTTTTATTTGTCCAGGTGCTGAGATATGTCTCTGAGGTTTCTGCTACATCATGTTCTGTCTGTTATCCAGCGTGAAGGCCCAGTCACACCACAACGTTTCACAACGAAGTTAATCTGCGCATCCTTGCGAAATAGGCAGTGCTAGAAGCTTGGGACGTAGTGACTTCTCACGGGGCTGGTTGGTGAGTTTCTGTAGCTGGTGAGCTAACGGCTAACGAGCTAGTCAGCCAGGAACATGCGAGCGCTAACCAGTCACAAGCACAGTCACAATAGCTCTGCAAGCTAGCTAGCTTGCTCACTGTCTGTTAGCAAGCTCGTCATATTTGTATATTATTTTTACTCCTGCCTCATAACTGTAAAAAAAACAAAACAAAACTCTTTTGTGGAGCAGTTTATACTCTGACAAAGGCGGGTTAAATAAAAGTAAAAGAAGCAACATGGCTAATAAGCCATAGCACAATACCCGCCTCCATTTTTGTCTCTCCGGCTCAATGTTCTGTTTAAAAGTTGCACTGTCAAATTTCTTTATCAAAGTTCAACTTGATGAACTTGCAAGATTTGAGAATTTTGAGCAACAATTCAATTGAAATGAATTGATCTTGCCATATAATCTTGCCATTGTAAATGTTGTGTGTGTTGTGTGTGACCAAGCCTCAGTGTTTGTGGAAAGAGATGTTAAAGTAGCCTACTAATTTTTTTTTTAATCAATGCTGAGAGCACCACATACAAAATTCCATTCTTCTCTTAGACACGGAGATGCCACAAATCGAATGAAAAATATAACGCTGACAGTGGTGAGGTCATCACAGGTAGGGCTATAATCTACTCAATAATCAACCCTCAATCCAAAAATAAAAATTGTCATCACTGATCTCTCGTGATCGTGGTCCTTTTCAGTTTCAGAGGGATGTCAGCTCATCTGAGGCCCTGCACAGAGCAATGAGCATCTCAGGTGTCTTGGAGGTCCTGGGCTCAGTCCCTGTGGTGTAGCCGCTGCCACATGGAGGTAACTCTAGCGGACTCAATATTAATGACCAGTGACCAGGGCCTCCTTGTAATCCACTTACCATCATTACACAGGGTCAGCATGGCTACTGCTGCTGGGCTCTCATACCCCAGCTGGACACACTGCTACATTCCATTTGAATGGTGTATAGTTTGGAAGATGGAGAAACACTGTTTTGCTACTTACATTTGCATGTATTGGGTTTTATAAAGTTGCACGAAGTTGTTCTGATGACAGCACTGCTGGAAACCTATCAGGATAATACAGACTATTAAAAGAATGCTTCACTGCAATGAAAACAGACACATTTGGAAAGCAGGTGATATTTTTTTGCCTTTCTCATTCACTCTAACGAGGGGAAATCATGGCAGTGTTGAGACTAAGTTGTAGCACACACAAGGAAGGTCCTGACCTCCAGAGCACTCCAACTTTAAAGATGACAGTTCAGAGTCCGTGTAATTAAAACTGCTTCGATAGAGGCCAACAAGACTCAGGGGAAGGCCACAGAGAAGGTTTAAGAAAATACAGGTGGACAGCTCCGAACTCCTCTAACATAGTCAATGCCTTTGTGCAACCTCGGCCCCTGTACTCTGCTTTAGCTCCACATGTGTCAGAGGAATTTTCAGCACTGAGGACCCTCCAGATGAACTTTTACCCCTTGGTCTCATTTTCAAACGCACACACAGGGTTGAGTTAACCTATGCAGTCCCAGCAGGCATCGTATACATACGGCACCCTGTGTTAATGACCAACTGCGCTACGGCTATTAGACTGAGCATGTTGTTATGATTTCCACACATTCTCATCAGGGTGAAAAGGCGTTCTCAGGCCGGGGAGGAATGAAGTGCATCCCCTGTTCACTCCTCGCTCCCCACCCTCCGGTTCTTAAAGTTCTGTAATTGAGAAATACAGCTCAAGGTAACATGCCCTGAAGACCTTTGTCTACAGACATGAGGTAATGGTGAGGCTAATTAGGCTGAGTAGACAGGGTGGGCAGAAGCTCCTGGCCTGAAGCCCCATTAGTCTACAGAATAGTCTCCCTATGGTCAAGGGCTTTTACCCTGGGATGAGGAAAACAGAGCGGCATCGCTGGCTGGCTCCTACGGTAAAGCCATGGTGATGTGCTGAGTAACCACATGAAAGGCCAGGCAAAGGCAGAACGCCAGAGAAAGAGATGCGAGAGACTCAAAAAGACTGGCTCATTCAAAACGAGCGCTTATAAAAAACATGAGAAATCTCAGAAGGAGCCTGAGTCCCCCTCCTCCTTACCCTGCCTCTGATGCTCATGATGTATAATTTGTCTTGTTACAAAGACAGGACTTATCACATTGAGCCCCATTCAGGATATTGGCCCTGACACTGTAATTTTAACACAGTAAATCAAAATGATTGCCACGTATATCGTAACGCGAGACAGACATTTCGCTTTAATGGTTTCCGAAATGCGTCAGGGGGACGTTGTAGGAACCCCTATGACATGTCGCTGGGCACGGGACAGACGGGCTTTCTGACTTTTCCACAACTTAATCCCCTTTGTTCATCTGCTCGGCCCTCTGCCCTGCTTGTCTGGCTCTGGCCCTCATCTCCTAAACAATGGGTTCAGTTAATGCATGGATTTATGGACATGAAAATAAATACATCAAAAGGGCAAGAAATAGAGTGATTCATGAGACCTTACTGCAGTGCAACATGAATCTCCGGGATCTGAGATAAAAGCTGAACTTTACTTACTATAAATCCTCAGATTCATAACGTGTTCTGTTAAACTATTATAGTCGTCGGACCGAAAGGGGAATAGACGGAGAGCAGGTCTTTGAGGTTGGTAAGTGCCAGTGTTCATGTCTGAGCTGGGGAAGCCATCGCTTGGCCTTTATTCACACGGCAGCTCACTCTTCAAGGCATGACAGGGAAAGATGAATAAAGAGGATGAGGGATTTGTTATCTTAAATCAGTCAGGGGCTACAGGCAGACTATATGAAGATTCATGGAAGCGTCTCGTTTTTTTGCTACTACTTACTGTAGGGCAATGCCATTTACTGTTCCGTTTCTTCATCATATACACAGACCCAAATGTACACACATAGTATATTTCAGTATTACATCATCACTCATCTAAAGTACCTTGGCGTATGTGGCCGATTCCTGGCCCTTTGTTATCCACGTCAGGAGAAACCTAATCTGCGAACACGTGTTTCTGTCGTCCTCAGTTGAAAGCGAATAAAGTACAGCATCCGGGCTGATGCAGCACTCCCATCACTTTGACAATGGCGTGGGCTCCTTAAGGTGCAGGCTGATGAAACGTCAAAGGAACCAAGAAGCAAAACAGTATGTCCATCACTACCTTCGATGACAGTGAATCAGGCGCTCATCGTTTGTTACAGAAAAACGTCTTGGGAGTCCAGGAAGCATCACTCCCTTCTGGGGCAATTGGAGTGCTATCAAAACATACAGCCTTGACATCTAAAGTCAGATGGAGTCAAATAAACACATGGAAAAACCTACGGTGGATGAGATAGTAGGTGAATAAAGACATGAACGTAAGTATAATGGGTTGAACCGTGGAGTTACAAAAAACCTCAAGACTCAAAACTGGAGAGAGAAGAGGTGGCACCAGTTACATTGGCTCCTTCAAGTCTGAGACGGGGACACCTTTACTCACGAGATCTTTGGTTAAAAGGTCCTGAGCATTGGTCCGCCTCTGGCATTACGACGTGAGAGGAAATGGGGTCGATTTACACTCACTTAGAACCTCCTGAATGTCTATGCCAGAATGTCCCTGTCCAAGCATTTCCTCAACTGCCGAACTACCCAGGACAATGCAGGGTGGCATTTGTCTTGTGTTAAACATGGGTCATTGAAATTGATGACTTTTGGAAGGGGAAAACTTTGCTCACTCACTCAACCTGCCTTAGCTGAGAGGGCATGATGGGCCAGCGCCATGTTCCTGCACATAACCCCCCGTCATTCTATTATCCAAATTTAGAAGAAGGACAGAGTGAGAGAAAGACATGAAGAGAGAGCAAGACGTGGAATAACTGGTTCCTCCTTTCGGCCTAAGTGAGTGCTGTTACCTCCTCATGACCTTCCCTTCCGCCACCTCCTCCTCCTCCATCTCACTGTGTCCTTATCCGCCTTGGCTGTAAAGCCCCACCCCCCCACCTTCCTGCTCCACACAGCCATCAAAAGTGAGCACAGTGGAAAAGAGAAAATGTGAAGGTTAGGCAACCTGATTTGGACCAGTGGGGGATTTTTTGGAACTTCATCAAGCGGAGGCCTATTGAATCCTCCAGTGGGTTGCTGGTTGGAGGCTGGACTTCTCAAGAGCCCCCTTTTACCACCCCCACGACTCCCCCCGTTCACAGAGCCACTGTTTTCAAAGGTCCAGTGACATCTGAGTTAGTAATTTGGCACACAGCTGTAGCAGGACACTGGGGTTTAATTGGGCTGCACTGCTCTGGTGGTTTCAGCAGTCACTGGATTCAGGCCCTTTCCTTCAATCTTGTTCCAACAAATCTTCAACGTCTCTTTTAACGTCTCTCTCTGGATGTCCAGGTGACAACTAAAAGTGCGTTTCCATCCACCTATTTGTATGCGCATTTTCAATTTGCGCATTTTAAAAACAAAACCTGAGTGGAAACACCAGAAATCCAAAGTTGAAATATCGCAAAAAGTTTTTATGTTTGGCGTAAGGGGGAAAATTTGGTGTATCGATACAAGCAAAATGAAACAAAGTGCAATGGAAACAGACTTAGTGAATTAATCATGATGTACATGAAGCATGACTTAAACATACTCTGAAGCTTCTACTCCACTGGAGAGATGAAAATGGCCGCAGATGAAAACATCAGATCTGTGCGAAGCGATGAGGAGATTAAATGACTTAAATTAATACATGAAAAAAACAAATGCCACAGTTTTTGTCGATTTGAGGTTCGACTGACACTCTTTTAATAGCATCATCTCCTTGTGCCCTTCTTCTGGTTTAATGGCACCCGACTGGAGAATTAGCGCCACCCACTGTTTGTCTTGATGCTCCCAACTCCTAATATTCACACATAAATTAGCATTTTCTTTTGCAGATTTTACAATTACACGAAATACAAGAGTTATGTGAAAATCAGATCAACAGATTAATTAATTAAGAGATTGTAGAGACACAGGCCAACTGAGCCACTATGAATCAAAATTAACATTTTAAACTTAATTAATTAAAGGCGATTGCAGTGTGAGGAAAAGTACTCCCATATTGTCAAAATTCAGCTGTAATGTCCCATAGGTGAGAAAAATAGCCAGTGATTGACATTTACTGCTCTCTAGCGCTGTCTTTTACAAGTTAAAAGGTGTCCGCTCTGTTTACACAACTGTGCACTCTGGAGCGAACTTCTGTGGGGCAGCTGAAAGATGTTGCTGGAATATTTTTCTCTAAACCAAACAAAGGTAGATGTGAATGGCACTCAAGGGCACAAATCCCAGAAACACTGGAATATTTTTCTCATACCGTTCCACCTCACACATCACTGCTCTCAATCGTTGCCCAGTTGAAGACATGAATTAATTTAACACCTTGGAAATACAAGTTTAGTTGGATTTTCTTTAATATAAAATGTTGCAGTTATCAAGAATAATGTAAATTCATACAACTTGCCTTGTAAACAGCATTTCATTTACAGCAAGAAATTAAAAATATTTTCTGGAGACTGTACAAATATGACTTTGCTTAATATATCAGAAGATATGAAGAGGTGAACAAGTAAAATAATATATGAAAAGGGAACTTAATGTGATACTGAAATGAATAAAAAACAAGGGGCAACGTGAAGGGGGGGTGTTCGAGTCCCTTTAAAATGTGTGTTATCATTACTAAACAGCAGAAAAACTCATATTACCCTTTTTAAAAATGGACAGAAATCAAATATATAAATATCATAGCAGGTGGAAAAGGTAAAATAAATGAACATGAAGAGATTTGGGCAATGCAACCTGAGCTGGACATACAGCTAGTGTATGAGAAAAGAGGATTCGTACACTATGGTGGCCAACTGTTCAAAGTTAAAATAATAAAAGTTAAGGGAATAGTTTGACATTGTGGAAAATATTATTGGCTTTCTTGCCAAGAGTTAAATGAGAAGATCGATACCACTCTCATGTCTGTATGTCTGTATGGAGCTAGAGCTAGAAGGTAATTAGCTTAGCTTAGCATACAGACTGGAAGCAGGGGGAAACAACTACTCTGGCTCTTTACCCAAAGTTAAAAAATACATACAGCACCTTTAAAGGTTACAAATGACCAAAAATCTTGTTTAAAAACAGAAATGACAAGCTCATAAAACCACAACTTTAGATGTGCTAGAAGGCATACTTTTGAACTTTGGACAGAGCTAGGCTAGCTGTTTCCCCGTTTCCAGTCTGTGTGCTAGGTTAAGCTAATTGCTTCTGGGCTCTAGGACCATACATAATATATAAACTCATCTCACTCTCGATAAGAATGCTAATAAGAGGGCAAACTATTCCTTCAAAGTGTAAAATATTGCTCTTCATCAGGTTGTCACTACATTAGCAGCAAAGAACTAAGGATCTACCACGGCTGTAACATTGTAAATAAATACAACCAGGATTACTGACTAGCTGCTTGAAAATCAATGTCCCAAAAGTTAAAGAAAAGTACTGAGTAAAAAATGAGTAAGTCTGACTGGGAATGGGAGACTCAAATTAGCAATAAACTTCTAATGCTCATAAAGTCAGGAGCGGCTACTTAGCATTTCTTTCAGTTAAAATCCTGGAAGTGTGCTGTGGACCCTCTATTTGCAGCCTTGCTGAAGCCATTTTTATGGGAATAAAAATAAAGACTCCACCCTAATAAAACACAATTGTGAACATTTTCTTCTAGCAGACAGCCAAAAGTGTCCAGTTCTGGGACTTTAAATGGCAAAGCTGTTATGCTGGGCACCTTCATATGAGTGGTTGCTTTTCAAAATGCTCCTAAATGGAATATATAACACCTAAATAAAATGGCTCTCTATGTGCTTTGTAGGGGGAAAACTAGACTAGGGCAATGAAATCAAAACACTTGACTGAAAGAAGAGACGCCTCTAGTGTGAAACGCTGTCAGAGAGGTGGCTGCAGTTGGGATCAGGTTGCTCTAAAAGTCAAGATATGTATATAAAAGGTACGCAAAAAACACAACTGGAGGATATTAGAAAATATATTAATTTCTCTTAAATAAAATACACTTAGTGCCCTTTCTTGAGAGTGTACCTGACAATGTTTTGTTTGGAGTAACAGTCATGGAAGCATTATAGAAGCCCAGAAATATAGTAAGACAGAAGGCAAATATGTTTTTTCCCCCCTTTTTCCCCTCAGAGGATGTGTTCTTTTACAGACATATGCATGTAAGTTGTCCACCAAGAAGAAATACGTCAATCCCTTTGGTTTCTAATGGTCTAATGTTATAAACACACTAAAGACGGAGTCCTGGTTGGCGCGGTTGCTGATGTGCTGGCAGGTCTGCTGGTGCTGTGATGGTCCGGGCTCGTTTCACATTCTGGTTTGGACCACAGAGCTCCAACTTGTGGCCATGGTTGTGTGACCCAGACTGAAACCCAGATCAATGTCCAAGGCTCATATTCTGGACAGACGCCCTTAACCTCAACCCTGTCAGATCTGGTCAGACCTGGAGATCCACATCCAGACCACAGCTGAAGTCTAAATCCAACCTGATCCCAGGCAAAAGCTTATTTTTAGCTCCGTGCAGGTATGGCGACACAGCCGACTGGCACTGTCTTGTCTTATTCCTGTTATCCCCCCCCAACACCAGCCACAGCAGACATATAACGATAAAAACCTGCATATTTTTGTCAAAGCCCTTCCCTTTCCTCCTTTTACAGTCTGTGTGGATCTCAGGAGTGAGTCCAGCTGACTGGAACCCAGTGAGTTTCCATCTCCACTTTCTTTAGTGCCAACCGCAGCTCGCTGAAGGCGGCCGAGAGGTCATCGTTGACTATGACCTTCTCAAACAGATGGCCATATTGAGTCTCCATCGTCTGGGCAGTTCTCACCATCTCCTGAAAGTCCTCCTCCTGCAGTGTAGGAGAGAACGGAGAGCAGAGAAGAAGACAGAGGTGAAAAAACAAAACAAAAGAGAAAGCAGAGATATATGCACACACCAAAGGCCAAACAGTTCATTTCAGGCTGCCTATCTGCTGCAAAGAGAAAACACTGGCCACAGTAAACAAGAGGGAAGATAAATTCACATACTGTAAACACAAATTACATGGCCTTGAACTCGCAAATAAACATAAAGTGGCCCGTACGGAGCCCGTTATAACCTCACAGAGACATGGTACCCACACATGAACCCTGGCACAGACCACGCACTAAAACCTCTCCATACGACAACCTGACCTCAAGGAATTTTCATCATTTCCTCCATCGAATACACACGGTTATCCAATTCACAAAGAAAAGAAAATATCCTCAAAATAAGCAAGAGGACAAAACATTACCATGATTCCCAGTCTGGATTTTATATGTGCAATGGAGAAATGGCGGCTTGTGGTGACGCTGTTCCACTGTCAGAGTTGGGAGCTCAGACCGTGTGAACCTGCTGCACAGCCTGCTCAATCTACTGGTGTTGGCATTGAAGTGGCAAAAATGGACATGATTGAGCTTCAGCTCTGAAAACATTTCTCAAAGGCCAAGGTGCTCTGGAGGCAAGACTTTGACTTGAGTCAGACTCAAATCATGAATCTGATGACTTCAGACTTTATTTGATCAAATCCAAAATCACTGACTCCTGACTTAATATGAACTTCAGCGTTTTGACTTGGTGTCCTCCTCAAGATCAAAGATGAAAAATTATGTCAGGACTTATGGGTCTTTATTTGTACTTTGAATCAATCCAGCAGCAGAACACATAGCACTAGCAGGAGGGAAAGTTGCATTGCTCAGTGCAGACCAGCAGACAGAGAACAACAGATGATACCTCGGGTTAGGAAGCTCTTCAGTCAAACAATATAAATGCCTGTTTCCCCCTGTAATGTAACATCCAGCCCCAACCTTGGATGACTACAAAGGCTACAAAGAAAGTTACTAAAGGGTGACGAGGCTTCAGAGACTACAATAGCTAACCTGAATAACTTAAAATCTTCTCTCTCAAACAAATCTTTGAAAACACTTTGCATTACACATAATGAATTGCTAATTTTTTAATTATCTTTAATCCATAAATATGCTTGCATTATTTAGGCAGTGTGTTGTAAAATAGACTTGATGATCTAACAGACTGCCCTGCACATTAGCAATACATCACTTATGTGTAGATTTTGTGGTAACTGACTAAGCCCACTCAAGCCTCATGCAAATTTGGCTTGTGTGGGCTTAAGGGCAATGGCATCAGAGGAGGGAGCTGCATAGAATTGTGACATGGAGGCTTGAACAGGGAGATGAAAAGTTTTCCAAGTAAATATGTGAATCAGCTGTCCAGTGTAAAGAATAAAACCACGTGCTAACTGTGAGGAATAGCCAAATAACCTATTTTTATCAGGTGGGGAGTAAATATTGCCTATATGGGGCTCCTGTATTCATAGATAGAGCATTCTGAAAGAGCCCAGGTATCTCTCCGCGGTGGTCCCTCTGAGGCTTTCTGGTTTCAGCTGTGTGGGCCCTGGCTGATCCTGACCTCAGTGCAACAGCATGGCTAAAGTGGCTGCACTGATTTAGCCGTGTGTTTTTACTGGGAACACTCAGCTTTAGATTTCTGGACAGATATGGTTTTATAATGAACCCCTTTGCCAAACACACAATTATAAATACACACAGATGCACATTCATGCACAGGAACTCAAACACACACACACACACACACACACACATATGTTCCCACACCCACAAACAGGCAGGATGAAGCGGAGTGTGTGCATACAATGTGTACGCACATAAACACGGCCTCGTTAAAGTTGAAAACTCCTAAACGGCTCAATTTTTAGAGACGCTCCTTCCAGCCAGGACTTACTTCAGAATGTTTCTGGTGGTTTTCCGCTTCATAATGGATTAGCTGCGCAGCTAAATATAAACACTCACTTGCTGTGACAGTCAGCAAAAGCCCTGCTTGTTTTTTGCTGTCTCGCATGTATCTAGCTTTAAAAAACCGACCCACGCCGTCTCACTCTCTATTGTCTTTCGTGAGGAAGATGTGATGGTTTTATCAGCCTGTGTCTCGGAGGATGACAGGAAGAGGACGGGCTGAGACGAAAAGACGGCTCAGGGAGGGCAGGTTTGTTGACCCATGGAGAAAACTGTCCCGCAGCGGTACTATATTCTCTGTCATCTGGACCGAAGCCCCCGCAGGACTTCCACTGTTGGACCGGGACTTACAGATGACCACTGTCTCCAACGCCAGGAAGACAACGCCTCTGACCTGTCCTGGCAACTAAATGAACCTGGGAGACTGTGCACTGTTTTGTGTGTATGATGTTTCCATGTCCACCAGCGAGTCTCTGCGTCTGTCTCTAGTTAGACCATTCCAGGTAAAAGAACATTAATCACAGCGGGAAGCTGCTTAAGGGACAGCGAGCTGGGTAAAGAGATGGAAAGAGACTCAAGAAACAGAGGAAGAAAATAATAAGATAGATGTAGGATGAAATAAAAGGGGCAGAGAGATGGATATAATGAAGGTAAAAGAGGCAAATGGAAAGCTGGGCAAGTAGGAGTGAGTGGATATTCTTTGGCGTCCAATGATCCGTGCAGGATCGCTCTCCACAGAGGGCAGTTGGAGCTGATGCCACTTCTGGAGGGCCAAACTTGAGAAGAAAAGCATCGGGGACTCATTTATCCCCACTGCCATTAGATTGCTTAATTTCCACATGAAATGATGTAGCGTCTTGTGCCTGTTTAAGTACTTTGTTCTAGCACAGATAAATGGCAGTATTCATTGCACAATATGAGGCTTTTGACTCTCAGTTTGGTTTTACCTCTGGTGTGTCTCCATGTTACGGATTTTAATCAATGTGATGTTTTTATGATTTGTATTTGTGTTGTTTTCTTTATTGTATTTATTATATTTGTGATTTTACTAGTATTGCATCTTTTCTTACTGTAAATTCTGTCTAAAAAGGAAAATCCCCCTTATGGGACTATAAACCTTTTCACCACTTAAGTGGCACAAAACAGCATGTGTCAGGTATCATCTTTTAAAACCACCACACACCGCGTACTCAGCAGGAAACCTGCTTTATTGAACCCAATAAAACACACCTGTGCTCTCTATTTAAATAAGTGTTAAAAACCAAACAGATCTTTAGAATTCCGTTTTAAGTGATTGCGGTCATTTCAGATAATGTGCCATGTGTGATAATGTGTTTTTGCTTGTTTCTGCATCACCCATCAGCTCCTTTTTTGAGCTGGAGACTCTGAATCGTCTCCAGCTCAAACAATGGGGCTAAAGTCAGACTGCTCTGCTGAAACAATGAGACGACTGTTCCTCAGCCTTTATCAATAAAGCAGACCTGTCTCACCGACAGAGAAACACAGCTGGCGGTGGAGAGAATATGTCTGAGACCACTCACCCAACAACAGCTTCTCTTTCACAGCCTTTAATAGCAAATCGGAGGTGGCTTACGTGCTGTCACTGTACATAAACATTTACACAGAACCTGGTTTGTTACCTGGCTGAAATATGCCTCCTTGTCACACAGTTTTATGGAGGTGTATTTGGATTACTTGAGAGAACAGCAGAAGCTAATAAAAGGGACAGTGAGTAATAGCAGCAGCAGCAGCATGGATTGTTAGCAATCATCCTGTTTCTGACAACTAAAGCTCATTGTTCTCAGGACCCCTGCTGGGAAATGAGGAGCAGACGGAGGCAAAATGATATTTCACTGTGTGACTTGGTGTCTGTATGGAGGTCTTAAAAGTAAATTATCTATGGGACGTTCTAAGAGAGCCATCCTTCAACTGTGACCTAGCTGAACGCTGTACTGGATGCGTGATAGCACCTGGGTATGTTTGACTGAGCAGAGCCAACACACTGGGGGGGCGGATGACTGGGGAAGCCCAGAGAACTGTGCCGTTAGCCCGATCATACTGACTTGGCAATGCAAATATAGATAAAAACAGAAAATCAGCTTGTCAGTGTAAGAATAAAATGGTGATAAAATAGAGAAGATACAATTTTACTCACTACATTAAGGGTGCCACTGTGACCCATCTTGTTAGGGTTGCCACGGGATTTTAGTGTCTCATGATGGTCTGCATAAAGATTTTAAGGTTCCATGAAATTGCATCAGTATTTCCTTAATTTAATACAATTCCTGTTTAAACAGGATGTTGGGGGGGATCAATCAAAGAGTCAATTCAATTCCTTAGTTACTAGTATCCGGGTTCGAATTAAATTCAGTCTAATTGGGTCCCGTTGTATTGGTGTGGGCCTCAGATCTGTGTCAACATGAGTAATACCGGAGTGGACCCGAGTTGACTCGCTATCACCACCAGGTCGACCACCACCAGTTTGGATTGGGCCTGACTGTCACTGGGTCTCTTTTTGAAAAAGCATTTATTCATGTTTTCCAGCATTTTGGTTTGGGTCCAAAATTTGACAAAGCTGCCAGGGTAGGCAGACACCTTCCCCACTCAGCCGCCTACGGGCAGCTCCATCGTGTTGTCAGTCAAAATACAGTTTGCTGTTGCTTACACTGTTGTTACTACTTCAGCTCACAATAATATGATGAATAATGATCGTGCGTCTTCGGAGCTGCATGTTTTTTGGAGTGTTATTTCAGTATTAAAAGCCTCAATTAATATTTATTTACAATAAATATATGACTGGGTCAATCTCAGGTGGGATTGGTTACGTCACAATGTGTGTGTATTTGAACTTTGCCTTGCTTACTGCCTGCCTGGCTCTTGCTGCAGGCTATCACATCAGCAATTATTTATTTAGCAATTATCAGAAGTAAAACTGAAATGTTTAAATGATTATGGAATTTGGTTATGGCAACGAGTCTTTCAACCTGATAAGATTTAGTGTATAAAATGGGTAATCTTAAATTACATGTAAATCATTGATTATTTCATGATTTCATTATTTCTGGAGTTTTTTGTCATTCATGTATGTGGCACGGTTTGGCTGACATGTTTGCCTAGGGGTGGGCGTTGAAGGATAATGGCGGCGAAAGTAAGTGGGAGGTGGGGAACATTAAACATAACTGTGGTAAATGTAAAATTTCTGATGTCTGTGTTATTTGTATATGTTTTCAATAAAGACATTTATGAAACATAAATGAAACCCCCATGTTGGATTTACACCTGCAGACTCACACGCTGCAGGTCACACCCCATCACCTCCACCACCGTTCCCTTTCTTCACTCATCCTCATGGTACTAGTTTGCGGTCAGTCAGCCTCCATCTCTTTGACAGCCTTGTCTCTCTCTCAGCTTCCCCCTCTCCTTATGTTTCCTACCTCCTGGCGTCCCATCAGGCCAGCCCCGATGTGTTGCTGACCGGGATCTTGGCCTGGACGCTGCCTGTGGCGAGCGGGACACGTGAGCTGGGCCCGGTGTGGGCTGGCAAAACCACCATCCACCCTCACCCCACCTCCCCCTTTCTCCCCCACCTGGCAACTTCACAGCAGCTCTGAACACTGGCTAATTGGTTTCATCTGTATCCCCGCTGGGCTGGGATAAAGGTGTGTAAGGGATGACCTCATCACTCACACACACACACACACACTGTACACACAGGGTCCAGATAGTGTTTCTGTTATTTCTTCTGCTGCCAATCTGGTAGGTGAAAAGCCATGTGTTTGTACAGTATAACACCATCGCATCATTGGACTGTGTGTTCAGTGTGTTGCCCAGCTACATCCTTCATGTGACTAATCTTCTTCAGGGTGTCCACATGTATCAGCAAGTTGAATGTAAGACTGTTTAATGTCACAGTTTAATCAAATTTAAGGCCAATTTTGCAATAAAAATAAACATTGAATGTGAAAATATTGGCTTCTTCTTCTGTATAAATACATATATTGTCAGTTCAAAATTATAAGTACAGCAAAACAACAATAACAGGTCGAGTTATAGAACATTTGTTCAAATATGTTTATTAGTGTGAAAAAAAAAAATTGACAGTCTGTTCTTCCTCGTGTAGATTGGACTGATGATTGACCCCCTTTTTACAGCTCATCTTTTGCCCAAATACTGGTGGATTTGGACAATTATTTACCCGGCAATTTTTCCTACACATTATTTAGCCAATATCGTTCCTCGTATTTATATTCTGAATAGGGAATGTGCGAGGGACTGCGCAAATCACCAGTTTAAGTTGACGGGTGCAATGACATAATAAGATACTGGATACTGCATACTGGAGATTAACGGCTAAACCGAAGCATTGGGGTAAGGGTTAAAATGAGGTAGAAAGTATACCCACAAAAACTGGAGCGTTTGCAGGTTAGCTACTAACTGGCTAGCTCCTCCATGCCATCCAGACAGACACTACGGTGGTCACCAGGGCACAAAGTTTGCGAACACAAATAGCAAAAACCTAAAAGACTGTAACAGGATAACAGAAGCATTCGAATTCAACTCTTGTTGATTTCGGCAAACATTAAATGTACAGGTATTTTGCACTTGGAGTGAATGCCAGTCATTGCATGTTTACAGTTTTTGACCATAAATAACTAGATTTCAGTTTTTGACTATGTTTGGATACAGTTTGTATCGGTTGTAAATTTGGCTGTATGTTTAATGTTCCCCATTATCCTTACTCAATGTATATCCTATTAGCTGTGTCCTGTTATTTTCTGCTGTGGTGATCCAATTTCCTCACAGGGTCATTAAACTTTCATTTAACTTGATCTAATCTGAATAGCACCTATGATTGCCTAAATCAAGGCAAACCTGACCCATCTGGTACTTCAAGCAGTTTAAATAACTGTAAACAACATATGTTGATCAGTGTCTGATTCAGTGTGAGAAATAAACTTTCTCGTCACGTTCCCTTACCGTGAATGGCTTGGCAGATCCCTTGTCGTCCTTGCCTGATATGATTTTGGCGCTCTGTCTGGTCTCCCTCAATCTCTCGATTGTAGGAGGCTTCACAAAGACTACAAAAGGTTTAAACTCTGCTGTCCGCAGGTGCTTTATCGTCTGAACAGAGAAAAAGGAAAACAAATATGAATGTAAAAGTCAAGGAAGAGTGTGCAGTGTTACCATCAAGCAACAAGAGGGGACGACAGCAATAAAACTAGAATGCAAAAGTAATTTAATTAACATTTATTACTCTCATATTCATGAGGTGGATAAAGAGGAGACAGTTCAGTAGTGTGTTTAATGCAGTGGCCTCAACACAAGAGGTTAGGATCCCCTAGGGGTTGCACATGTCAGGGGTCACGAGATGATTAAAGGAAGGAACCAAGAAAGAAGACTATGAGTCTACAGTCATGTTAGTGGCTTTACTGTGAGTCTGTACTTAGGCCCAGCAATGCTTTCAGCCAGAAGCTAACATTAGCATGCTCACAATGACAATGCTACATGCTGATGTTTAGAAGGTAATATTTACCAGTTTCACCGACTTAGTTTATCGTGTTAGCATGCTAACATCTGCTAATTAGCACTAAACACAAAGTACAGCTGAGGCTGATGTGAATGTCATTAGTTTCGCATACACCAAAGTATTGGACAACTTGAAATATTAACCTGCTAGATGAAACGTCAGAGGATCACCAAAGTTATTACAATTCATCTACAGGAGGACATGGATGTTTGGACCAAATTTTATGGCAATCCATGGAATAGTTGACTAGTGTGGTTAAAAAAATATCTCTACATAAAAAATTGTGTTCACTTGTGTACACTGTACACTGTTCTGGAGATTGTATCATGGAGTCCTTATCAGCAGATTAAGTTTGCTCAGTTTCCATGAAAATGTAGATGTTCAAACTTTCCAGGATTCTGAGCACCTCTAGGACTTCTCATCTTTGTTCACTTTTTTGTATACAAATACAAGGCTTTGATCTAACTTTTGCTTTTTTTTAATTGATTATGAAATTACTGGATCCTTAGACCACTAAAGATTATTCAGATCAATCTGAGAAAGAAAAAACACTGTTTGGCTAATTGGTCACATCACATGACAATGCTGCGTTTTAAGGTTGGGAACCATTCTTTTAATGTATGGGTGAAACAAACAACAGGCCTCTGTGCATGTGGTTCTTTTAGAAAACAGCGGAATATATTTCTGTCCACATCTGCTCAGCCTTCTTGTCTCCTTTTTTTCTGGTGACAATCACAGAAAACAGCACCACCAATCTGGTTCTCAAGAGGTAGAAGAGAGGTCGGAGTTGGTTAGTGGTGGCGTCAGGCTTCAGGATCTCCCCTGGTTCTGGCACCACGTTCAGGGCTTCTCACTGTGCTAATACGCAGTGTGTCCAAACCCACAACTGATAGGAAGATCAGTGGGATAAAAACCCAAAGGAGAGGCAGGAGAAGAACCACTGGGAAGCATTCATCTCAGCTCTCATCAGCCGCTCACCGAGTCAGCATGGGAGCAATAACATGCTTTGACACTGCCACTGATCTGATCCATGAGTCATGTTGGAGAATGGGCTCATAGTGGAGGTAGGGGGGACGACTATTGGCTTACACAACACCACAAATGTATGCCAAAAACAAAAAAATACATACATGAATGCAGATACACCCACATGAGCTTCCACAGACTCCTGACTCTCATTGCTGCTCAGGCAGAGGTGGTTTGAGAACATGCCAGGCTAATCTATATAATGGTGTTTTTGTGCCTGTGTGTCATTATCCACTGAGCAAAAACAAACAGAGTGGAGCTGGTGGGGCAGCGGCTGGGCAATATGGGACCTGCCCTGGATTAATGGGAATCGTGCTCAGGGGTTTGTCTGGGCTCAGCCACAAGCCGGCCATTTGTGTAGGGTCTGATCGCCACCACCCAAGACACATAAGCCAAAGAGGAAATCTTCAAATAGAGGAAATTAGCGGTAATTGCTCCCTCAAAATGCCCCCTTTAAAACCCGCTTTGGTATCCTAGTAAGCAGCCAGGGTCTCGGAACAGCCAGGGAAGAGAGAGGTCGGCTTCTGAGATAGGTAGGGGCAGAGGTGAAAAAGGGCTAAAAATACATGGGAAGGGAGGGATGGTGGCATGGTGAGATTAGAATGGGACGGAAAGGGAGGTTTTGTGTCACTCACTTGAGGCTGGACATCCAATAGGCACACTTTGTTCTTGGAGAGGACGGAGCGTACCGAGTCTAGACTTGTCCCGTAGTAATTCCCCTTGTACTCGCCATACTCGATGAACCTGAGAGGTGAGACGGAAAGAGTTTGAAAGAGAGAAGCGATGGGAAGATTGAGCAAGAAAACATCTTTTTTTTTGAACATTTTTGTGCAGGGATTAGTATCTAATGCAACACTAATGTCCCTTGGGAGTAACATTAGAATCTCGTCCTAGTCTGGTCGACTGTGTCAGCACACTCCTGAGATCCATCTTAGAAATAATGATATATAAAAACCATACAAATCCACAGAGACAGGAGGATTACTCTTTTGACCGCTAACAGATCTGAAGATAGCATTCTCCAGCAGAACGTAAAAACCAGACGTTCTGGCCGAGCGTGTTTTTATATAATCTTCTACGCGCTACCCTTTCAATCAGTAACACCTGTTTGTTCCAGAAAGACCACAAAGCCCCTGAATGCCAAAACCTTCCCTCCTTTAATCCATGAGGATTTTAGCCCAGCAAGCAACTGCGCAAGCAAACAAACACTTTTCCACCAGATAATCTTCCCCTGTTCACATCAATCAGATGTCATGAAAAAAAGAAGAAAAAAGCCACCAGTGTATTTTTAGCTGAAAACAAGGAGGAAAAAAGGCAGCGGGGAGAGGCGGCATGGAAAGAATTCGGAGCTAATAGTGGTATGCTTGAAGTCTGCTCATGACGAGTGTCGGACAGAATGACTGCCTCAGTGTGACTGATGCCATGTAAAAAGAAAGTTTTATGATAATTGCCCATGTAAGAAAGTTTTACTCAGCATTTTTTAAAAGAAGGGAGGCTTAAGTCTCTAACAAACCTCATATTCGGTTAAGGGAAATTCATTTAAGAGCTTACAGTAGCCTGTGTTTAAGAACTCACACCTTACAGCATTCTGCGCTGTTTGCCGTCAGGGGAGAAGGTATATAGATTACAGTGAGGCACGCCAGTGGAGGTTTGGCTATAGTGAGAGTATGGATTGTTGCCATTTTGACACAGAACAGGGCTTCCCTTGGGAAAGTTGTTCAGGCTAAACACACGTTGTTGTGGCCCCAATTCCGAGACCTTTTATTTCGGCACAGAGTGCATTGTTTCTGCTGCATGCAATGAGGCACAACGCAAACAAGTTCATCTCACTCCTCATCTACTTTGCTGCCTTGTAATTTAAGTGTAGAGTGTCCCACGCATCCACCCCACATCACAGCTCTGTCACTCACCCCTCCGACTGCCTGAAAAACATTGCATGTCTCGACCTACACCGCAACATGGCCTAAATATACAGCCCCCCCCTTTCCCTTCTTCTCTCTGCATGCTCTGACACTCTGTATGCACTCACCACCACAGGCTTCCCTCTATGTCACAAGTAGTGGATGTGTGTGTGTGTGTGTGCGTTTACGTGCATAAATGTTTTGCATGTGCACCCTACAGTATATCTTTTTTCCTCCCTTCCAGCTCGTGTGAGACCAGCAGAAAGGCATCAATCATTCTTATGACTATTACAACTTGCATTTCAATTTGTTGGCCACAAATGTCAAGGCGGGCCGTGGTGTGGCTGGATTCAGAGCGAGCGCCTAAGGAAAGGAGGAAGCAGAGACAGGAGACCTTGGGGCCACTGTCTGGAGATCCGTTACCAACACAGGGCCCGGCCCTGTCAACACCAGCTCACACTCAGTTACAGAGACACACAGACGACAGCAGGGAGGCTGTGTTTGAACAGTGGCAGCGACTACTGGACCAGTCACACTGCTGCTTCCACTGCTGCACTGCCTCTTAGTGGTCCAGGGCACAGATAGAGAGGGATTCTGTTGTTTTCATTAGGGTGAGGGGTCTCAAATCTCACATGTTATAAACACGGCTTTTATCATTAAACTTTGAAACAGAAGTCCCATCTTAAACTTGAACAGCCTAAACACACTGCCCGAGGCTCCACCCACAAGTATAATAAGTTCTGGCACCAGTTTCTGTCCTATTTTGAGATTGAGTTCCCTTCCATTAATACAATGTAGCTTTACATGTGAAAATCAATAAAATAGTTCAATAATAAAATGTTTGAATAATAACTTTGAATTAGCAAAAAACTAAATTAAATATTGTATACATGTGATTGGAATACATGTCATTCCTTCTAATGTGATTAGAGCTGAAGATTAGTCCATTTGTCAGTGGGCAACCATTTTGATTATCAATTATTGGTTTAAGTAATTTCTAAAGCAAAAATGCCAAACATTCACTACTTGCAGCTTGTCAAATGTGAGGATTTGCTGCTTTTCTATGTAATTGAATCAACTTAACGATTAATCGCTAAATAAAAAAAACCCCAACACTTTTAAAAATAATTAGTTAACTGACTGAAATTATATAAATGAAGTATTAAGGCCTTTACACACTGGGGGCGTTTTTTTCTGCTATTAATTCGCATGTCAATATATTTATTCAAAGTGTTGTTTTTGTCATGAGTACTTTCACGCAAATATTACGCGGCAAAAAAGCAACGGGACAATTTTTCTGAGCTTTTGCACGCCGAATAAAGGCATCAACCAATCACATTGTGCAGAACTCCTAATGACGATGGCGGACCGGTTGATTGTTTGCAATTCTC
>LKNJ01000519.1:0-99586 GCA_002120245.1 Maccullochella peelii
GCATAACACTGGGCCTGCCAACATCCTTCTCCCCACTGCAAAATGGTCCCTGTTGTAACTACAAGCATGTGCTTTCTTAGGTACCATCCAGTGACCCAAAGATGTAACCACAATAAATTTGAAGTGTCTCATGGTTTGCGAACTGTAGATATGGGTGGGGCGGGGTTCCTTTTGGTCGCATAACACTGGGCCTGCCAACATCCTTCTCCCGACTACAAAATGCTCGCTGTTGTAACTACAAGCATGTGCTTTCTAGGGTCCCATCCAGTGACCTAAAGATGCAACCACAATGAATTTGAAGTGTCTCAGGGTTTGCAAATTGTAGATATGGGTGGGGGATTATCTTTTCAGTCGCATAACACTGGGACTGCCAAAATCCTTCTCCTCACTGCAAAATGGTCCCTGTTGTAACTACAAGCATGTGCTTTCTAGGGTACCATCCAGTGACCCAAAGATGNACAGTGCTTTTTTTAGATTTTAGACTTTTTTTTAAGGTTTCGGCTATTTAAATTATTTTGATTTATTAAATTATTGTTTAAATGAATTAATTTTAATATTAATTTATGTATTTATTGTTTTGTATTTCTTCCTGGTATCACAGCTCATCCCATGCACTGCAGCTATAGCTGTTTGGTTTGGTCGTTCAGTGTTGACGGGGGTGGTGGTATCACTTGAAGAATGATGTCAAGGCAATACCTGATTAATCGCAACTAAAAGCAATAGCTTGAAAAAAGGACCCATCAGAACCACTCACCTACATAATGTAATACTCTCAGAGGAGGTTCTCTGCATGCTCCCCAGTGAACTGCTCCTCTGTTCCGTAGCTGCCCCTACTGGACTGAAAACACTCCAGAGATGGAAAGAGGTGGAGGCAAAGACATCTTGCAAAAGGGTCAAGTAAGCTGACACGCCTCCCTTTGCCTTCAGCACTCAAGCGCGACTGCTCTTCCATCTGTGCTTAAAGTTACCTCAGACTCCTTTTGCAGACTCGGGTGTGGATTTTTAAATCTGTGGTTTAGTAATTTAGTAAAGTAAGTGCCCAGCTGTGAGACTTGCTCTTGGATCTGCTAGGATATTCCGGTTCACAGCTGCTGTCTTCTTTCTGCTGCTATCTGTCCTTTCTCATGTCTCTTCCTTGCTGTCCTCCTCCTGCTGTCTTTTTTTCTTCCTCTGGATCTATGTGTTTGTCCCACTGATTACACCAACAGGATGGATCTCCTTCATCCACTTCCTCCTCAAGACATTCTGTCTTCTTGGTGTCTGTCTGTCCAGAAGAAGAATTAACAGATGTGAGATGGTGTTAGCTTTGTTTTAGAAGAAACTTTCCCATAACTTTGCCAGTGAGACCTTCTGAAAATATTCAAATAATTAAACAAAAGTAAATAAGTTAACGCTGTAAATCTTGTTTTTGCTGCTTCACCAAACAATTCTTTTCATCTTGCTGTTTATTCATTAATAACGTTTCCATGACATTCCCTTCATGCGTCTGGTAGCTTTCACACAAATCTAGGTTTCATTTGCAAAATGTCACATTTGACAAGTTTATTGGAAAAGTCTACATTTTTCCTGAACATGCATTATTAACATACAGGTGTTTAAAGACACAAAAAGTCATGTATACTACATCTGCGTGTGGTAAAGTCAGAAATGTTCAAATTCTAGAGCCAGGGGTTTTCAGAAACTAGCTCAAATGTGTGCTGCAGATTTTTATAGAAATAGAAGTCACAACCTGTGTGTATCTGGTGCCTGACTTACTTTGGCAGCAGCTCATTATGCAGTCAGCTCCTGGACTGAGCCTGGCACTGAACTTCAGATGTGTTCTGAGAGTGAAGCAGAGATCAGTAGTTCATTTATCTGAGATCAAGTTCAGAAAATCAAAAAAAGCTTCAGCCACACTTCCACCTGAGAAAAACTATTCATCATAATATGATAATATTACAATCTTATTTATTGATTTATATATTTACACCTAAAGTATTGTTACTTAGTTTATTTTCTAATAACTGATACAGAGATGTTTGCTGCCTTTTAGATTTCTGTAGCACAAAAGGAAAGTCACGTTGTTTCTTTTCCATTACAGCCTTCTTTTAAATTTCACTTGATCTATGATCACACCTGCTTTTCAGAGCTGGAGAAGTTTCCCCACAAAATGTAATCATCCTCCAGTAACATGTCTGCACCGTTATTTGCACAAATAATAGCTGGAGATGCACCTAAAAACAAGCCTCAGTAAATCTAGCTCTTGGTATGATTTGGCATGAGATGTGTCTTTTACTAGCCTGACATCGCCACCTCTCAGTTCATTTTCGATTTCCAAGGGGCGTTATCAACGGGCGCAGACCAAAATGCCTCTGGACGCCATTGGATAGACCTACAGCACGTGTCTGAGTGCAGCTGTTTGTTCTTCTTTTAGAGAAAATATACCGTCCACTTCCACATCAGCAGCAGCCATCTTGGTTGTTTAAAAACATGCCTCAACAGCTCTCCTCTGTACAGTCATCGTATGTTAGATAAACGGCTGATTGTCCCGAAATGGGCAATCTCGGCTGGAAATGTGTCTGAACGGGAGGGGGACCAGACGCATCTGCCAGAGCAAATAAAACATGAGCTCGCACATTTGTCTGGTTCCCAGGCTAGCCTTTTGCACTTCTGGAAACGCAGGCAATGCACAGTGCACATATCATCCAGATCACTTTAATTGTTTAGAGCTTCCATTTTTGAGGAGAACTTTTTAATTTACAGTACATACAGTATAATTGCACAAGCAAGTGCACGACCCTCTTCTGTTTCTGCCCCTCATTGTCTCACTTGTTCCGCCTATACAGGAAATTAAAACCATACATATGTTCCCCCACTTTTTGTCACTCTCACTGACACCCAAAAGAAAAGAAAAAAACCCTGTGTGTTAACATATGGAGATTTTCAGTTTTGTCAGCATCAACCATCTTTACGAAAAAAAAAAACTGAAAAAAGCGGTGTGATGTTCAGCTGATGAGACAGATGGTTCATTAGAGAATCACAAGTATCCCGCTAAGTCTTCCACTCACTTCAGGAGCAGACCTCAGAGACTGAGACTGAGGCTGCTGCGACTTTGGTTCAGTGTGCGTGCTGCTACCATAACAGCAGCATGATGTGAGATATGAATAGGAGATTACAGTGAGCAGACATCAGATGTTTGAGTAAAGGTCAGCTCTGGGCTTCGTCTTGTAAAGTCATGGGCCTTCATGTGATCCTTTATATGCTTTGTTTGGCCATGTGTGCTCCATTCTCCGTCTCGATTCTGCCTCTTCTTTCTCTTCTCTTATTTTCTTTCTGTGACTTTATCCACATCTTCTGCCCCTCCTCCCCCCCACCCTTCCATCTGGACAACTACCAAGTTTCAGTTTCCATGGCAACATACAGTATTCTTTTTTCAGCTAAACTGGTGAAGAGTTCGGATTGCAGCTACTTTGCAGAGCATTTCATCTGGTTAGAGTGCATATTCTTATCTTTCGCCCACCTCTGATAAATTAATTCCTTAGTTACTGACCGTCATGTTGCTGAAGATACATGTGCACAATGTAGAAGATTATCAGGAAGGTAATACTGTTTGGAAAAACCCACTTATAATAAGGTTACCTACCAGTATGTTTGAGAAGTTGATTAAAACCAACTTTTTTTTTAACCTTTACAAACTTTTCTAATTAAAATAAAATAAGTATATCAAATGTATTTATTAATAGGAGACTCAGCCACACCTCTTGTCTCTTCTCCCTCTGTGTTAATAGTATGCCTTGTGTGTGTGTGTGTGTGTGGCCCAACCAGTGTTTGGTGGAACCTGGAGGTTGCTCGTCGAAGTCTTCCCAGATTCATATTCTTCATGTTTGCGCTCCGTGTAATGTTGTCATTCTGTTTCTGACTATTATGTACACGAACATGAGGGATCCCTCCTCTGTTGTTTGGGGGGTGGGGGTGGGGGAGTTAAGGGTCTAAGAGGGTGTCGAGCTATATAATTAGAACTGACTTGATTTGATTAATTTCTGAAGATTTGAATTAGTCTTGATAGTAGTCTCAGTCAAAGTTGTTGACATCAGAATTACTGAGTACACTGGATATAGATCAGGGAGTCATAAGGAGCATCTTTTTTTCTATGCTGTCTGCAGATTTATGGGCATTTATTTGCGATAGGTATCGGATAATGATATCATCAGAAGGTGTAAGTCACACTGAATGTTAAAATATGTGTGTCATCTCTGTGTATTCACATTTGACTTGAGTTTTGACTCTGAAAAGAAGTACAGTACGAATTTTGATGCAAATTACAGCAGTTGGGTGCTAAGGGTTTGAAAGCACCGGACCTTTTTCACATCAGACATTTTGGCATATCACAGCAGGACAAGCACAGGTGTACGGGTTGCTGCATTCCATTTAGGTGAGCTAGTTCCAGGGTCCTGGCATTGTGCATACTGGCTCACTGTCGTGGCTCACTGGAACACTTAAAGGAACTGAGCCATTGTTAATAAAAAATACAAAATACTATGAAACACTGTACAAAGTAAGTGTTTGGACAGCTGCAGTGCTGAGTTATTTAACTGTTAATTGTTCTTAATATAGAACAACTGTAAGTTAAGTGTGCTCTATAAGGAGTATTACGGTATTTCAGAAAAAGCCAAACTCAGAATAAAAATAAATATTGGATTGGACTTCACTTGGTACAGAAATGACAGAGAGTGTCTGAGATGCCTATACAGGCGATCAGAAACCTGAAGAATGCTGGAAACCTGCTTAAAGGGGCAACAAATGTACACATGAAGATTAGTTTACTTCTCATGAGGAGGACTAACTAACCCACTGAAAATAATTGTATAATGTCCCCAGTATGGCGCTACAGTCTGAGAGTCTGAGATGAGGTCATCAGGCTTTGGTTTGAGAAGTAAAACTTTTAATAAAAAGCCTGCATTACAAACTGGGTGCTTGGAGTTTGAAATGTGTGGGCATTTATCAGTCAAGAAGGGTCTATTGAAAGACACAGTGGAGGTGTATTATGGGAACTGCAGGGTCGAGCATTATTTGATCATTTTAGCGATGAAGAACGGAGAATATTTTGGACTCTCCTGCATCAGTTTTGACTGTTCCTTTTTAAAATCTGTCTCTTGCGAGTCCCCTGTAAGTTTATGGAAGAATTTTACTAAATCCAACTTGGTGTACTTGGTGTACCCCATTACAGTAATGTTGCCTATCCACCTCCACAAAGTCATGCTGTTCATGATCAATCAGCCACCTGGAACAGTGGTACTGCAGCAGCCTCAGCCACCATTATTCTTTAGCATATTCATACCCCTACTTCTTGCAGGTATAATAAAGAGGTTATAGCTGGTGGTCAAGATTTCGCTCCTCTATTAGAAATGACCTACTGGTCAGTCTATAAGTAAGTGGTAGCTGGTACCGGAGCCTTTTTACACCTTTTTGCTCTGAGTAACATTTTGTTAACTGGTTCATTCATGGCAACATGGAGACTCAATCACAGGTTATCAAAGGTTCATGTAAAGAGATTAACCTCACTAGTGTAAGGCCAACAGCCAGGTATTTCTGTGGTGTAAAACGCAGCCAATGAATACATCACGCCATGTCAAACTGGCGGTGAGGGGAATGAAAAGGTGGTGCAGTGATGACTGTGTGTGACTACTGCGTGAAAAGCTGCCATTTTTATACTCACCTTGCTGTATACACCAAACTCTGAGTCAAAGCTTACTGTGACAATTCATGCAAAGCCATTCATCAAGGAGTCATGGTGCAATATAGATAGCAGAGTCTCCAAAAATAAATATAAAGTGCAGGACCATTTACTCTTTCAACTAAGCATCTCAAATACATGCCATCCCAAAATTAATCCATGTGTTTGCCAATGCTAAATATTAGTAAATCAAAAACGCTATTGCTTTAGTCAGTGTTCATACTGCTTTTAAAAGCCCTGATACTAATTTCCATTTGATGGAAATAAGCTTACTTCATTCCATTAATATGATAATATCAGCCTCCCTACTGCTGTTACAATGGTTCTCATGCATGGAAAGTAATTGTCCATTTATTCAGAATCCTTTCCCTAAGTAATATATTCAAATTGATTGCATTCTGCTGTAGGCAGGCTGGAAACTAATATGCTGATGCTCTTCAGGGTTTTGGGGCATCCACTGTCAATTATTTAATAAAGAAAACTAATCAAAGGGTGTCACAAAATGCCATTTACTCCCAAGTAAAATAGAGAGATATTTCACGCCGAGATAAAACACTGAATATTCCCTCAAGTCGTTACTAAAATCATAATTCAATCAAGCAGTTTGTTATTTCAGCTGCAGCAGGATGAAGGAGGAGGGAGCTGAAAATGATGCTGCAAGACGACTCCATGTTGTGGATATGAGAAGGAAGAAATTCAACAAAATGATCATGTCACACAACAATTGATCTTTGTCTGCCAGTTGAAACTGACAGTTCGTTCTTGACCTTGGAAACAGCAGCTGACAACACAATCTCAACTCACTTACTGTCACGAGACTGTTTGTGCCTTGAGCTGAGAGTGTTTTTTCCCCTTAAGATAATCACTTATCTCAAGCACTGTATTTAGAGGTAAAACCAAAAGTGAGTGCAGTCGTAATGTCAATATGAATCCCTCACTGCACAGGAAAACTACACAACACCAATTGCGGTAGGTCCAAGTTGAACCAGGAAGTCGATCTGTAAACTGTGATCGATGTTTCCAATGAACAGTTAGGGTCATAATTGTACCATTTGTCTTAGGTATTCTCTTCCAATCAGTTTGACTGACATTGTTGTTTGTTTAAACCCAATTTGACTGTTGTTGGACTTCTTTTGAGCAAAGCTGCCAGATTTGTGGAAATAACTTAGGTTATGCTGGCCCCACATTAGAGCACAAGTGGGCAGATTTTGGGTCCGATTCTCCTGTCCCTGTCGAGGCTGGCATGAACAGATTATCTGCCCAAATGATCCTGTAGATTGAGGGATTTACTGACATAATCTTAATGTTACTGACTGGATCGGAGACTCCCTGATTTTGAATTCTAAATATCAAACAAATTGAAATCCTGTAGTGTGAAAGGAACAGCAATGAAATATTGAGCAGAAACCTGCAATAGCCAGTCAGAGTGAGTTAACTGGGAAGCATCACCAACCGGACTAACCAACCGGGGTAGCTTTATTTCCAACTAACCTCCAGCTTGCATTGGAAAAATTTATAAGCCGTGCTGATTCCGTCTTCTCAGCCAAGACTTAATCCATAGTTTGTTTCTTTTTTTTGTTTTTTGGTGCAAAACAGAGCACACACAAGTGCAACCAACTGATGATGACAGTCCGCCTCATGTTTGTTTTTTTCTGAAGTCACATTTGATCACGCAAGTTTCTGTGAGATCCCAAGTCCCTGGAATCGCCACTCTGAAATCATTAGGTATAAACGCCAAGTGTGTGGTCCTGCGTCTTGACTGAATTGTCTGGTATGTGCATTCTTATGATTAAAACCTTAAAGAGGTACTGCACACTTGCACAAACGTGTGTTTTGAGCTGTAACTAAATGATATGACAACACGCCATCTACTGTTTTAAATCAGCCCTGAACCTGCAAGGCCAATGCTGACATAGAGTCAACCTGTTGGGACCTGTCTACGTCATGAAATTTATATAAAAAAGACTCTAATCAGTGTCAGTCAGTCTCCCCCGTGTCTCCAGATCCTCATTCTATGTAGCCACGAGGCCACGCCTCTTACAGTCGTTGTTCCCTCACTTGTTGCAGTCTTTAAATTTGCTGGGAGAGAGGCTTCTAGTAGATTTTGAGGGTGGCGTTACACTTTAAAAAATGGTTATATCGGTCGTTATGTCTGTGGTCTCCCTCATTTAAGATTTGAAAATCCTTTACTGTGCACCAGGCATTAGTACAATCTTAATATTATTCATCTAAATTGTGAATTTAAGACCCAAGTAGTAATAAAATGACCTTTGGCCTCACTTTATCTCATACACGCCAAAGCAGAGCATCCATCATAAGCAGAGGAGAAGAAATGAAGCTCAGTCTAGATATCAGTTCATCATTAAAAACTGATTTCTGATAATGAGAAGAGGAATCATTGTCATCATAAAGTACGAGTCACCTTTCCTTTCGAAGGTTTCTTGTTGAAGATAGACTCACGTCTGTTTCTTGGCAGACTGACAGATAAATTTGTTTTTTTTAATATGTAGCCTGTTGGAATGAAACCCTTTCAAACAGCACGACACCTGCTCTTTTTCTACATCTGCCACCTAGTGTGAAGTGACTCGAAGGCTTCAGGCGATGGTGAGGGAAGTGAGGAGGGTGGGACTGCGCCGTAGCATGAGTGTTCATCTGTACTGTACCAATAAGGGGATGGTGAGACCTAACCCCAGACGCTGTGGGTCTTGGCAGGTCAGAACCCATGAGGCTGCAGAGACTGGCCCCCACGCTGACCTCCTGAACCCTGGATTTCAGAGCCGCAAGCAAGATTAGCCCCCAGACTTCACTGTGAGATCCAGAGAATCTAGAGATTTCAGATTTCTGTTTCTTCACGAGTAGAGGATGGGGGGTGGGGGTGGGGGGGATGAGCGCAAAGGGAGAAACAGGAGTGAAGAGGAGAGTGATAGATGGCACACTGTGATGTCTCTTGAGGGTTGAGAGAAAGTGAGCAAAAGAGGGAGAGCAGGAGGAGAGGAAGAGAGCTTCAATGTCAGCCGCTGGATCAAAGGACAGAAAGGGGAGGCAGACTCCAATGAAGGCACCTGAAATGCATTCAGATTAAAACATACTCTGACACAAAAGTCGGCACATGAATACAAAGAGCTACTTAACAGCGTTTGTTTGTTTGTCGAGCCTGGACAGAAAGGAAGAAGAAAGAAAATCTTTTTGTAAGGCACGTTGTTTACATGTGAGTGTTTGTCTGGCTGTTTGCCTGCCTGCCCGTGTGGAAGTCCCACCGCTCAACTGCGTATGTTTGTGAGAGCATGTGTGTGGACATTTACTTGTGTTTGTGTGTGTGTGTGCGTGTGTGTGTGTGTGTGTGTGTGTGTGTGTGTGTGTGTGTGTGTGTGTGTATGGCTGGAGGTAGGCGAGCATCAGGGAGCATGGAGCTGGGGAGTTTTGGGAAAGGTCGTGAGGCACAGTGGCTTGGCATGGAGGCATATTTCATTTATAAGCTCACTGGGGCATGGCTTTGCTGCAGGGAAGATTAAGCTGTAACTCTTTGTTCAGTTTGTACTGAAAAAGCGGGGCATGTTCCATTAGTGAGGAAAAAGAAAACCCTCCTTAAACCTACAAGTAAATTAGTGATGTTGCCGCAGTTGATTTCACCAGCACAATGCATTTTTTACAGTAAAAAATGCATTGTATTTATTTCATGTTGGATTGCGTTGATCGAAATAAAAAAAGAGGCAGGGAAGATATGACAAAAGGGCATTTACGTAGTGTTTAAACACGTATTTTTGATAGTAACACTATTGCATACAATGGCTCAGTCTAATGGGAAATGGTCGCCGGTGGTGCCGAAACCCCTGAGAATCAACCACCTCTGCAGCGCTGCACAGCTTTTAGTTGCTTTTAGCTGTTTTAGTCTTCTGTCTCATGGCTCTTACCAACTTCCCAGTATAAAACCATGGGGAGTCATAAGCAAACAAGCTCAAACAAGCCGAGTGTACACTACCTTCCCATTACCAAACAGCAGAGAGTACCCCAGTAAACGACCAGCTGCAGAAAGAAGTTGAGCAACTAGCACGCTAAAGAGCCAGACATTTTTCTCAGCAGAGCTAAAAGGCCAGTGAATAATGAGATTACATTAGTCCAGTGTCAAGAAATATGATTTCAATGGGATGCTTCATGCTGCTCTGTGTCTCCTGCGTGATATGTATGCTTTTATTTGCTAACAGGCTAGCCATAAGTTGAGAGTATGTGCCTGTATTTCACTGAGTTCAATTTCTAGTCTTTTTGCCCCTAAGTCATCAAAAATCACTTTATAAAGCTTGAAATAACAAATATATAATTTGTGATAACTCGTGACCATAGATCACTAGCGTTGACTGAAGGTTTGCTAGCAAGCGAGCCAGTGTGCCCATGTATGTCTCTGCCGCGTGGCTCAGAATGCAAAGCTAACAGAATTCATACATCAGTACAATTCAATATATTAGCGCTGCAGTAAATAATATCTTTGTGAAGCTTATAATGCTGTGAATTATAACATTGAACGTGCGATCCAGCCTGTAAACCTACACTTTATCTACAGGTACGGGCGTTAGCCTATAAAAAGTGTCTTATTTTGAAAAGATTAGTGTTGGTTTCTTCTTGAGATGATTCAAAACTCAGCAAAGCCAAAGGTATACGCTACCTGCCCTACCGATTTATGAGGTATACACAAACAATCTCATGCAACTGAACTGAGCTTTGCAGTGAATTATATCTTTGTGAAGCTTATAATATTCATTGTTTGTTGAGTCAGGGACTTGTCTTCATATTTATGTAACAAATCATTTGAAGTACTCCTTAAAAAGGGGGTGGGGGGTGAAGCAGGCCACAACAACACCACCACTAATGAAATGATTAGTGCTGGCTGATTTCTTGTTGAGGCGTTCAGCTTTTCAGACACTGTTGAGAATATAAACAGAATATATATAAACTTTAAAATAACTATACTATACTATATAGTAACTATAAAATATAAAATAATAATAAGACTATACAGTGAGGCAATGTGCAAGAAGTGGCAACATAGTCTGTATTTTTCTGCAGAGGTCAAATGATTTTTTAATGTTGACAGAAAGCTGATTATTATGGGGTAATTATTTGAAAGAAAACAGTGCTCACCTTCCTGCTGATTTGCTGATGTGGGAATTTAAATGTGTACGACAGGAATCAGCATTGTCAAGGTAGTGAATGAAATCATTGGTGGGCAGCAGCCTTCTCTGTATTATCTTACTACATCTCTAGATTTTTCTTCATTTTTAGAAGACAAATCCATCACAGGAAATCCAGACCACCCTCTCTTCAAATGATTTAACCCCCCAATCCAACATAAACTGCCTCCTGGTTCCTCGCACTTTTATCTTATCTGATCCCTATTCTCATTGTTGCTGTTTTTCTTGCTTTTATTACATGAACTTTAAGTATTCTTAATGTCCTCAGTGGGGTTTTTTGTGGCTATGTTTTATGTTTTTATGCTGCAAAAAATAATTTCCTCTTGTGGGACAATACAGATCTGAACAGAAATGAACTGAATAAACATACAAAATACACTTCAGGGCTTGTTAAACGGCTGTGAGCTGCACTAATGTAACATAACAGTAATTTATCTGAGTGTATTCCATTGGTTCCCATCCCACCACCAGAAAGATCTCATCCCACTCAAGCTCCGCTGGGCGGCAGGAGAACAAGATCGTGCTGCTCCATAGTTTATCATTTAACATATTTCACGATTCTTTCACCTTTAGCACTACTCAATACCGTCTGACTGCTGACCTTTAGTGGGAGAATGAGAAAGGCCTGTAACTGTAAGCACCCACTCACACACAAGCGAGGCAAAATAGGCAATTGCACGTACTCTTCTAAGGTCATAGCCCGAGGCAGTCAATAAGAGTGGTGAGCTTTTGTGTTTGCCAATACTTGCCAGCAAACAGTTGGACATGGCTATAAGCTGGAGATAAACACGAGGAAGAGCTTCTCTAATACATTGATGGGGATACACACGTGATACACACACATTCAGATAGGTTGGAGCAGTTTTTTGGTGTTAAAATAAAAATGTGACACTTCCTAACCTCACCACAACCTCTGCTCTGTATGTTTATGCAAACCTGATTTAATGGGGCCTTTGACACCCAGCCATTGTTGCAGCAGTTAAACATCCAGGCACACATAAGCAGACAGGTAAACAAAGGGAGAAACCTTCACATCAGCTGCACAGTCACACACACAAGCACAAAAAAACACACTCAGAGCTGTGTGCACGCTGCCCCGAAATCCTGCAGAGAGGAACATTAAGTCATACAAACACCTTGAGTGTCAGCCTTGGCTGTGAAAGGGGGAAAGATGGATGGTCTTTAGCCTCGGCTGCTCAGGCAGTGATGAATGACCAGATAATTTCCAGGCCACACGCACATCTGTGCACACACACACTCGCACACCAACACACACATCTGTATGAACACTAGCACACTTGCAAAAAAAAATTTTTAAAGCCTTTAAAGTGCATACATTTAAACATACAGAGCAGTTGTGTGTGTGTCCTAAGAAAACGGCCCTACACATCTGCACAGGACACACACACATGCATACTGCATCCTGCAGTCCACGTGGGCCCGGCCGTGATGCATCTATATATCCATCTCACGCTCTTGACAGTACAGACAGGTGCTCTCTCTGACCTCGCTGCTATGCGTTTCCATACTCCGCCCACTGATGACTGACTGACTGCTCACAGCGAGGAGATCCCACAAGGATCCATCACTGTTCCGCTGACTCCAAATAGACAGATGGAGGCAGAGGATACTGGTCAGATATTAAATTTAAAAAAAAATTAAATAAATAAAAAAAGAAGGACAATTACATCGAGGTCTTTTATGGTCTCTCTGGAGATGGGGGGGAAGGATGGAGAAAAAAGTGCACCCTACCCTTAGGAAGCATTTTCACTTCATTTTATTAGACTGCAGCAACATTAGTAGCATGACATTCAAGGTAGAATCAACGGGAAGGGCCAGGATGATCGTCTTAGCCATTATTTTATGTTTTTTCTGCTCTTTTTCCAAATGTGGCTAAATTTAACGTCATTAAGCCATTATGTGTGAGAAAATAGTATAATTCCTCTGAACCAACAAGACCATCGTTAACAGCCAATTATGTGCTGCTGTGTTGGATTTAAAAGGAAATCTGCTAGATTATGGCACAAAAGAGGCAGCAGTGCTGTTCTCCCACAGTGGTGGAGGCAAAAGTAACAATACCACACTATCAAAATACTATATAAATAATAATAATATTATCATATTATAGGATTATTATTATTGATGCACTAATGTGTAAGTAGCATTTTACTGCTGTAGTTGGTTGAGGTGGAGCTCATTTGAACTATTTTATGTACTGTTAGGTAGGTCAGTCTGTAAAAATATAAAATATTTTATATACAGTATGCATCATGTTTTATATGTATTATGTTTTTCTATGTAAAATGTATTTTATTATAGCTGTGAACTTGTTTCCCACTGGATTATAGTGGAGTAGAAGTATAAAGTAGCATGAAATGGAAATACTTATAATAAATAATAGTAAGTGTACTTAGTCACACTCCACCACTCTTCTTCCAGCACAAATAGAGCTCTATTTTTCTTGCACGGCCCAGTATCGGTAGGAATTACATTCATATTGGACAACTCTGCATCTCAACATTCACATGCAGTGCCGATGTTCAGTTCCAAGGCAGGAAGTAGTGTGCCCTTTATGAAGTGAAGTGGAAAGGAAGGGTGTGGAGGTGTCACTGTCACACTCCAGCAGTTTATTTGCCGTAACTGTGATCTGTCCGTAACCATAGAAAGAAAGAAATGATTTAAAAAATAAATTGTCATCGAATGTAATCTGGTTTTGCAGAATTGTCCATTATCAACTTTCTTTTCTGGCAATATGGTTGTCTTGCCTTATGGTGGTCTTTTACAAAACAATAACACACACAACAGTTGAGTGCACCCACTGGTTTGGTTTGGTTTGATTTGGTTTGCTTTCCCACGGCGCTGCAGACAGCAGGTCGGGGCTTCCAGTTATAAACTCACAATGGAGGAAGCTCCTTCACACACTACCCTTTTCCTTTGTTGCAACGTGTACTTGATGTACGCTGTAAAGTATCAGCATCAAGTGGCTTTTATTTTTACAGTAAATTACTGTATTTAATTACACTAAATTGACAGCTGTATATTGGGACTACTACGCCATCAGATTCCTGCAGATTTAACAGTAGGTTGCTGTAGAATAGTGCACTAGTGCATCTATTAAATGACTTTGTTACAGCTCTGCTGCTGTACAATTACAGTAATCCACGGTTTTGAAAGTACAGGACTCCCATTTATTTCCAAATATTAATTTGATGCAACTCAGGAGCAAGTAATTTACTGATTTACTAAATACATTCTCTGTAAATCTTTTTAATCTGACTCTTAAATCTGACTTTTAAACAATAAAATTAACAATAGTTTAAAAAATGTAAAATGTTTTAATTAGGTAAATTCATCTTAAATGATTTCTACTTTATTTAGTTTTTTTTATTATTATTAAATGTATTGTTGTATTAAATGCACGAGCACCATAAGGGCATATATCATGGAGAAATACATAAAGTGGTCTACCTGAACAGACTTTACAGAGTTTTCACAAATCTTTTTTACATTTTCCGTGATGTTGTCTATCACCTGTCAGGGGTGGGAGCTCTGTTCTCTTTGAAAAATGTGAATACACACTTTGCTGGCAATGGAGGGTGATGGTTTGACACATAAAACTACAACTTAAGGGTGAAAAATTCTTTTCACCAAACTTCTTGGCACATAACTTAGACCGAGGACAGGTTGAATGAGCGTTTGAAGCTACATGATGGGTGCACTGCTAACAGGTTTAGTTACTGCTTTACATTTGTTCTGAATGTAGATTGACAAAAAAAAAGGGTGAGAAAAAGAATTATTGGGTGCCTTGTGACACACCTGAGGGGGAGGTATTGAATAGATTATAAGTGTTACTACAATACTTTTAACAAAATATTTGTTATTTCTGATTGATATGACACAGTACTTTATGAAGACTTTCACTTTTCTATTTGTTCTTAACCCGGCGAGTGGTTTGTCTTTCCTAGGAGAAATCCAATACGTTGTCTGTTTCAGGTTTGTTTGGAATAAGTAGACAAAGCCCTGCTGTGGGTGGTTAACATGAGCAGTGACAGCCACTCTGACTGAGGAGACAAAGAAACGAGCACCGCCTACAGAACCCCAAACTTCATCAACAGAAAGTGAGCGCACTGTGTGATTGACGGATGATCTTTGGGAAGTGCAGTGTCGAAACACCCCGGTAATGAGCACTTAGCACATAGAGCCAAAAAAAAGATTTCATGGATTACCACTTTAAAGACAGCCTGTGCTCGCTAAGGCTCCAGTCAGAAAATGTAAAGGAGATGGAATCGGTGAAGTGAGAGGAGTGCTAAGATGGCGGCGTGTTCACATGGTTGAGCTTGTCACTTTACTGTCTGGCCTCCCAGCCTCTCTGACCCTCCCCTCTGTCTTTTCTCCTCTGCCTGGGATGATGGAGATGGGGAACTAAAAGTGTGATCGCTCACTCTGTGTGTATGTGTGTGTGTGTGTGTGTGTGTGTGTGTGTGTGTGCGTGTGTGTGTGTTTCAGTGAGTCTCTGTTTGTGTATATAGGCGCCTGTCTGTGTATATATGTGTGCCTCTGAGTGGGTAGTTGTGTGTCACAATGTACTGTATGTGCATTTGTTGCGTTTATATGTGTATAAGTGTGTGTTTGTGTGTATATTCCCCTTTTGTGTGTGTGTGTGGTTGTTTATCACTAGCCTGTCACTGGTCTCAGGGTGCTGGAGACACCCGATCTGTAACAGGTGGATACACTCCAGCACACACACACCCTGCAGAATGTAACAGCTTGGCTTGCAGCCATCACTCTATAGCGCCAAACCCAACGCCATTATCAGTGTGTGTGTGTGTGCGTGCATGATTGCATGGGCATGTGACATGTGCACGCTTTGATCCTAATGAGTAACCATGTACGATTTGTCTATCATTGCATATGCAGTGTGTGTGTGTGCGTGTGTGTGGGTGTGTGATTTAGTATGCAAATAAATCATAACTGCGCTGGTTGTGAATTCGGCTGTGGTTTTGTCTCCATGTCAAGGTGCAAAGATCTGCACACACTCATACAGATGCTCTCTCTCACTCTCTGTCTTTCTTACACACACACACACATGCACACACACACACACACACACACACACACACACACACACAGACAGCCAGGCTATACCTAGTTAGCGTAATGACACGTTGGAGGGCCATCAACTGTCCAGGAAGATAAACAGTAGTGACTGGAGGGCCCATTACTCCAAGTCATGCCTGAAGGAACACATTTTAGATGCTCCATCATTACCGGCCATATTAAGCCACAGTAAAAACCAGGAACAGTGAAGCAAGGCATAGGCCGTTTCTGTCTCTGAGGAATACTGTAATATTTTGTAGGATAAACTGGCTAATTTGCTTGCACTTTGTTTATTTTCTCCAGTCCTGTGCAGTGTTTTGCTTACTGCTGATAGATGGTGAACGGTACAGGATGTCATATGAGAATTAAGTTGCAGAAACTACAGTGACTCATGGTTTGAGGTGCCAAAGTTAGTAGCAGGAGTGTGAAACATTTAGATTAAAATAATAGTCTGACATTTTGGGAGATGTGTGTTCTTGGCCAGAGTGAGATGATAAAATCAATTCCACTCTCTACAATAAATATGAAGCTACAGCCAGCAGCCGGTTAGCCTATTTTAGCATAAAGACTGGAAATTAGGGTAAACAGCTGGCCTGGCTCTGTCCAAAGGTGAAAAAACATTAGATGTACTGCGTTAATTAGTGAGCTTTAGAGGTGCTGGTAGGTGGGCTTTATTACCTTTCGATTATTGTTGCTGTGTACTATTGTTCACCCCTATTTCCAGTCTTTATGCTAATGTAACCAGCTGAGATGAGCATTGATCTTCAGCCCCCCATGAGCTTCTACACATACTTTACACCTGCTAATGTGCTAAAACCCTCTAGCAGCTTATGCTGTAAATTCTAGCATCACTAGTTTAGTAATATTGTATCCTTAACACCATTGTATCCCGGTTAACATCGAGCTACCAGCAACCCACAGCCCATTTGTGCTACGTGGGACTTAAAACAACTGACCCTCGTGCTAAAGCTAGCATGCAGAGACGCTGGCTGGAGCCACTTTCATGGAGAGTTTAAAAGGATTGACTTATGACATCTGAAACGTGCTATAAAAGACCATGAATTAATTATAGCTACTTAAGTGAGCTAAAGCTGTTGGTTTTTTTACATTAGTTTCAACCGTCCAGTTTATTTAGCTGCTGCTTTAATGTAGCTTGATAGCTCAAGTTAGCTTGAAAGTAAACTCCATAACTCATAACCTATATTCCCACGACGTTCTGTTATTAATCCACAATTGCTGTAATTAACACCAAGCAAGTTAAAGTAGATTTTAGTAGTCGTATTTTTCTATTTCCAGAGACGGGGAGAAAAAGAGAGAGAACCTGATTCAGGAGCAGTCCTAGAGTCAGGTGATAGAGACATTAACAAATTCTGAAAAGGTAGGTTTACCTAGCATTTTATTTACCACTACAGTGTTTTTTGCAAAAAGGTCAAACTATTCCATTAACAAGTTTTCCTCTTGCATTTTACTGGATGTCAATTAGCCAGTATAACTGTAATTGTTTTTATTGAGGTTTAACTTCATTAGTCAGATTATTTCTGCCTCCGGAGCAGCTCTGTCTTTGAAACATGTTGGTCTAAGTAAATAAATAAATCAATCAGCATTTTTCTGTTGTTTTGGTTGATTTTAGTGTTTTAAAAACACCAGTGTCAAATATATATATATTTTATCAAAAGAATATAAAACCACTGATCAAAAGCCGCTACGGTCTCTTTTACTGCCCTTTGTCTCTGAAATCACAGGCTTACACAGTTTCAATCAATTTAAAACAGCTTGCAGCAGAGATATTCAGTTGCCTTGACTAAAGTAATATATCATGTTGAATAGCACACGTTTTCATCCAAAATAAATAATTGTATCATATAATTAATGTCTTATCCTCTCTAGAACTATCCTAGTCTTGTCTTGTGTGTGTGTGTGTGTGTGTATACAGGTGTGAGTTTTTGATGGTGTTGTCTGTAATGTGCAGAAGGGTTGCTTTTATTGATGGAACAGCAGCTGCAGTCTCAGCAGTTCTACTGGCTCTAAAACCTGGCAGGACAGCTCCTATACGGGCTGGACACTGGTGCTACTCAGCTACTGTGTCTACACAGATTCTTGTCCTGATATCTCAAAATGTTTTTTCAGCACAGAAGCCAGTGTTTGGGGAATTTATTGGGAAATTAAGTAAGGGTGGTGTATTGTTTTTTTTTGGCAAGAACAGAAGACATAGTATACTAGCACACTACAGAGTACACTGAATGTGAGTCTACAGCTGCAGTAAAATGTGTGTGTGTCTGAACGCTGTCTACAGTTGTGTCTTTCAGAAGAGGGTATTTAGGAACATACCTCTGCTAACACAAGCTGCTGTCAACCGCTAAAACAAACAGATTGAGGCGCAACTGTGTAAGAGGATTTGAGGAAGAGTCACAGAGCATTTAGAATCATCACCAAACTTTTCTCCTTTGTTTTGGGTAAACTTCTCCGCCATCTGACAGCCTGTGAATAATTATCTTCCTGATAAAACATGAAACTCAAACTCAAAACAGTTTCAGTTCAAAATGAGCCTAATCTACGTTTGGGTCTACTACAGATTGTAATTTCAGATATTTTAGGGGCTTAGTGTAGAAGTTAGAGTTTACCAATTAATAGTTCAAAACCATAATTACTGCCCTCGTGGAAATTAATTGTTGGGTTTAAGCAGTGAAAGAAGGCAATTATGAATGAGAGTTTGAATTTGTTTTAATGTTGCTTGAAAAGACAGATGAATTGACTGAATTCTTTTTTGTGTTATAATGATGTGTACAGGTAAAAGAGAGGGAATAACAAAAAACACACTGCGGGAATATTACCTGAAAGCACTCAAAGCTGTAATCACAGAACTGACACATTTTCACATATTGTAATAAAGTTCTGTTAGTAATAAACATGTTAGCAAACACATCCAGAAGACACGCAGCAACATTAACCTTCATTTGGAGTTTTGTTTGTGTCCATCAAACAAATACCTGTTTGCCCTTTTAGCTCTGTTTTGGTCCCCACCAATTTTTGTGATTCATATCTGGATCTTTAGTGGGAAAATGCTCCAATATGTTCACCAGCTAGCTAACTTTATATGTCTCCCGTCTGGTGGTGGGCAGGTAGCGTACAGAGGGTTTATCGGTTTATAAGGTTGATGAGAATGGTGAGACTCAACCAAAACTGTAAATTTGTGGGCCACAAATGTCACGGTGCGTGTTCAGCGGCGTAGGAGAAGGACCCAAAAGCAGACATACAAGGAGGTGGAAGCCGTTCAACGGTTTATTGAACATTAACTTAAATTGTGCTGGCAGGTAGACCAGCACGTGAACACAGGTAAATCCAAAATCACTGAAGCATGAAAACTCACAGAATCCAGGGAACAACGAAACACACTGAACATAGCAGCTGACATAAGAAAATGACACCACAGGGAACAAAGGACAAGGACAAGGACCAGTATAAATAGTATAAATAGTATAAACAGAGGCAGGTGCGAAAACGAGGAACAGGTGAAGAAACTCAAGGATAATGACACCAGGGCCGGGACACACAGGAAACACGAGACAAGACAACCAAAACACAGGAAACAAGACCGACCAAAACTTCAAAATACAACAACAGGGGCAACTGAAGAATACTCATAATAACACAAAGAGTCCAAATCATAATACCACGGGTCCAGATCGTGACAACAAAACCAAAACAATGAGCTGAAAGATGCTAAAATGCTCCAGGAAGCTGAGGAGAACTGCAGAGTCGGATGATAATTCTCTGTGGGTTCGCCACTACAAGCGACCCATTTCACATTGCACATAATCATTTGATCCATTATTAATAGAAATATATTTACATATATATTTTGATTAGTGCAGCTTTAAACTAGGAGGATAATGCTGTATTCCAGTATTTCAAATGTAATTAGCCACATGCTCTGGTTATTTTAACTTACATTTCAGCTGCTCTCTCTCTGATCCATCAAATGAAAAATGAAATTCATGACTTTCTGCATGCTGTCACCCTCCAGCAGCAAGAGGTAACAGAAATGATGTCAAAATTACAACAAAGACAGTGGACAGGTTGTGAATGACAGTGCAGCCTACTGTTTATTTGAACCAACGATGTCAAACTCGGAAAAGATGCCAGCTAAAGAAATGTGATACTATTGGCCCTACATGTATGCTAATGAATTTGAGACATGATGTGAAAAGTGTTCCCTTCAGTGCTCTCAGTCTGTTTATTGTATACTTCATTGGCATTGACAAGCAGGACGCGTGCACCCAGACCAAGGATGGAAATTGGCCCCCCCAGCCACATGCTTTAAAATATGAAAGTGGCTGGTAGATTTCAGACACAAAATAATTTAATACTGAGTGGCTGGTGAATTCGAACATTTATCTGTCAGTGGCTGGTAGATGTTCACATTTTAAAAAGTTAATTTCCCACCCTAACCCAGACAAGTTGCAAACATTTCTCAACAGTTTAAAACAGCTGTTGGAATAGTATCTTTCTGAATACATCAACAAGTTGATTCTCATTGGTCCATTTCTTTATGGGCATCTGACTAAAGAAAGACAATGTACTGCCTTGTAGTCAATTCTAGGAAAGCACCAATGGAGTTTCATAGCACTCACATTTTCAGCGATCAGAAACATCAAAACACAATCAAAGGCTTTCAGTTTAGACCATCGACTGTATATAAAGATGGACGACGTGTCTCCACTTCCTCCCACTCTACAAATATGAAGCCAAAATATCCCAGATACGGGCGCTGCCATTTTGCGCTGGTGACGTCATTTGGAGCCAGTGATCGGTGGTATCAAGGTCCTGCCCATACACCCGCCCGGACCAATCGCGAGCACACTCACAGTTGCCAGTCATGACGTCTCACCCCCTTTTTATAGCATCAAATAACTAATAAAACCAAACCTATCAGAAAAATGAACCTAAAATGACAGAAACCATCTTTGGCATCTTTTGACGTGTACTTTGACTTTTCAGTTGTTCAGTTTGGCCCATGTCCCATCTGCTAACATGGAGGGGGCGGGGCTTATGACCTATACTGCAGCCAGCCACCAGGGGGTGATCCAGATATTTTGGTTTCACTTTTGGGGAGCTGTCATGTCGTCCATCTTTATATACAGTACTAATTAAAACAGTTAACACAGCAGGTTTTGAAACAGTGATTACAACAACGTGATAAATTACATCGCAAAATGGATTCCTCTGAACATCACAGACTGGTGATACTTAACAGTGAGAGTGAGGGCTGTGTTTTCCTTTAAGAGGCTGAGTTAGGCATCTAATATCAGAGGAGCCTTCAGCCTCATCATTTTTTATTTATTCACCTGACTTTCTCCCTCTCTTGCCTTGTTTGGTTTTCAGTGCATGTGTGGATATTGAGCTCACATCTGTGCTGTCTGAGGCGCTAAATGATGATCAAGCTGTGTTATAGAACAAGAGCTGAAGGCACATTGGACAGTTTAATTACATCAACTTAATTATAAGGAATTTTCAGAGAATAATTACTGTGAAATATTAGACTAGCCCCCTCCCTCAGACCTTTATCATTTTGGATCTCAGGATATTAATGCGTGCATCTGTGAAAACTGGGTCAGTTTTGGCTATATTTCCAAGGTAACAGAGGTCATAGTTACTTACTTCATCAATATCCAGTTTGGCAGGTCTCCCAGAATATATCAGTTTGTGTGTGTCAGGTTTTATGGACCAAAATGTTTTTGTCTTCCACCAAAGACATCATTTTAACCATCAAGTGTATGAGGCACAGATGAGCAATTAAAAGCTGGAAGCTTCATTTAGAGTGCGCCACACATGCAGATTTTCCTCCCATTAAGTCTGCTTCCCAATAAAATGGACTGATGGACTGTAATATAAGGCAGGCTTCAATCATGAGGTATTTGAGCTGCATAGGTCTGGATAAGAATAGATGAATGTGTTTACCATCTTCTAGACAATTTATAGCTGTGCAGCACGGGCAAAGTGGATGTTGAACAGCACAAATCAGGATATATCTCAGCTCTGACTGTTGTTTATCTCTTTGCAAAGGGGCTGTAATAAACTTTATACCCACATAAAGATTTTTACCCACAATTTATCTACCGAGCACATTTGAAAACAAACAACAAAGTGCTTTTACAGACAAATGTTTTTGAAGAGAATTAAAAAATATAATCAGATAAATACAAGAAAATAAAAGAATTCACAAGGAGAATCATTGGTTAATGAAGTATGTCCGGTCAAGTAAATAACATTATTCAAAAAGCTGAAGAAAAAAAGGTTAAGGCTGGTATTATTTTTTTGTCATTATTAACAAATACCACACTCCCCCAGCCCATTCCTACTTCATAATGAAAACATACGTTGTTAAAAACAGGATTATTTTCAACCGAGGACTAATACGTGCTAGAGAGCATTTCTGGCAGCAGGGCGGTGTATGTGGGATTGAGTCAAACAGTGACCATGTTTATGGTAATGAAGGAACATCATGGACAACAATGGCGCTCTATGACAAAAACAAAGATGTATCAGGATTTAGACACACATGATACTTAGATAGTTGGATCAACTCATTGTTAGTTTTGGCCTTTTCATGGGATTTGTTGATAATGAGAGAAATACATCACCAGCCTGCACCAGGTGCTGGGTTAAAAAGCATGTGGACAGAACGTGGGTGAAACAAAAAGGAAACAGAAAAAACAAAAAATAGAAAAAAGTAATTAAATAATCTTCAGTGTTTTAGTCTTTATCAACAATTTTCTGGACATTTACATCTCAAAATGAGCTTTGGAGAGTTTTAAATGAGCCCTGTGGGATTTTCTTACACACGAAGTTTCTGTTTACATTCAGTGTTTCTTATCCAAACTCATTATGTGTTTCCTCGAGGCTTAACACATGTGTTGAGTGCATTTCGTTCCTCATAAAACATTTGCACATTTTTGAATATTTAACGTGCTTTGTCAATGTTTGCTAGCTTGCAGTCTTCTGCTTCCTTGCACATTCATCCGCGGAACAGCAGGAGTGTGTGCACCCTCATGCGTGTTAAAAATGGTGACGCATTTCTCCATACACTATTGTTGAAAATAAATGAAATGTGGTCATTCGCTACCATAATCTCCTTTATTTCAGCTACACCTAGATTTCTTCATATCTAATAGTCTTGGAGTTAATTACGGATAATGCAAACCAACAATTGCAGCTAATCAAGCTTTTTAAGATGACGTTTAATATTTATCATATGAAGAAGATCACAGTTTTCACTGATTAAACAAATAAACACACCAGCTCTATTTTGGATCATGTGCACGAACGAAGCAGCTTGATGAATCGATGAATTTGCATCAGCTCCAAATAACTTTAACCTTATTTCACCTGACGAACTCCTATCTGACCTCTGTCAGACCTGTAATTTAACAAGTCATTCTGCTGCTGCTTTCTCTCTCTCTCTCTCTCTCTCTCTCTCTCCTCTAAATGGCTGTCATGAGTCATGCAGTACATCTAAATGTTAAATACTAAGGTGGAGGTCATGAGCCATTTCCCACCACATTACCAGCTAATGGTTCATATCTTAATAACCTTACCAGTCTGGCCATAGTCTCCTGGGTGGATATTAAGACCACAGAGTTTGAATGGAAAGCTTTGGAGCTGTATGACTCAAGCTTTCACTGCGGAGATTGATCGTCAAAGTGCAAGTTGTTTGTTGGGGAAGACAGATTAGGTCCACTGAGATGAGGAAAAGCTTTTCTCTGGAAAGAGAGAAAAAATATTCTGACGGTGTATAACAGAAGGAACAACAATGGGGGAGAAGTTTTACTTGGCTGTGTGGTGGTACACACTCTCACACACACACACACACACACACACACACACACACCTGGGGAGATGATGATCTGTGTCCCTGCATGAAATGTTTTGGGACTTTAGACAGCTTAGTTAAAAGAAGATCAGTGTCTATTAAGCTGTAACAGTAAACAACATGACAATCTGAAGTCACGTGGAAACATAAAAAAAACAAACAGGTTTCACAAACGTGAAAAATGTGCATTTGTTTACACTATATATGCATGTGTGTATGTGTTTGTGCTTGTGTGCTTTTCAGAGTGTGTTTGTGTGTATAAATCAGTGTGTGCACATGTAGTCTACATAGATGCGTGCGTGTGTGTGTGTGTGTGTGTGTGTGTGTGTGTTCCGACAGATTGTGAAAAAAAAGAGAGAGATTGGAAATGCAGCATTGCCTGTCTCAGACTCACCCACACTGCCTTTAGCAAGCCATCAATTTCCTGGCTTGCACTATGCGAGCTCGAGTGTGACAGCCTGGCTGTTACAGACTGCTCCGGTGCTTACTTAGGCTATTATAGATGGATCAATAGATACATAAAAAACCTCACAAAGTAATTCATTAAATTCACAATTCACATTTATTCAATATTTCTATATAACAAATACTAATACCTAATTAGGCCGACATGTTGGCTTGTCATGCACAGCTGTAGCTAATAACATTAATGATGGCTGCACTGGTGTTCCAGTGTCACAGGCCTTATTGTTGAAATTAAGCTATTGTTAATGTTATTAGGTACACCTGTGCTTTCTTGTCATGGCATGTATAAATGCCTGCTGTGAGAATGGGTTCGTTGGAGATGAAGTGCGCCTCAGAGTGGACAAGATGAGGCGGCAGCAGCAGGGGGAGGTGGCAAACAGCAGCAGTCCAGTCAGTCCAGTCAGTTTCCAGCAGCCTTCAAAGAATATACAGGAAGTCACAGAAATACTTACATCCTGTCAGGCCACATGTAGTTTGCAGATCACATTCGGATAGTTATGGCTGAAATAAACTTTATTATTATCAACCACACAAGATATGATTAACAAATTAAACCTTAACTGCACAACATACAGCCTACAATCTAACTTTAAATATTACAATTACAAAGAAAATTAGGATTTTCTACTAAACGTGGTGTTTGTGGTCAAAACTAAGAGCCAATCAGCTCTTTGATCAGTTTCCCATCATGCCATGGTTCGGGCACAAATCTAACCAGCATGCATTGTGCCGCGATCGCCGATGATTGATTCTGCGCAGGCCTGGCTCATCTCGAACGAGCCTAATGTCTGACTCCTGGCTGCAATATTTGATTAAAATAGAAAAATATAACTTTTTTGTTTCTTGAATAATATGTTGTATATGAGACATGTAATAAATAGAGAACAAAACAGCTCAGAGACAAGGGTACAAATAAAATAAGTAGGTAAGAATAAGAAATAAAAATACAAATGTTGGGCATTATATCCATCCCCAGCAGTGAAGCAGACATGAGATGTATTCATTGGGGATACACTACATTATAAATATAACAAATTTTAATATTTGCATAAACTGAAAGAAAACACATAGTATGACTCTTATAGACTGCTATAGATAAAAACTAAGAGCCTACACATACTTGATGGCACATTATGTCCTAATTTGTGATTGCTTATTTTTGTAATATATGTGTATGTGTGGAATGTGTTGGAAAGTCTTTTTTCAGTAAAATGTCGTCTGTTTACAAAGCTCCAAAAGCTGTCTTTGAACTAGTTTTAAGCTTCTGTCAGAAGGCAGCCTACTGATGCTCACAGAACTCAAAGCCGCCAACAGGACAGCTTTTTATCTGTGTGTGTGTACGTGTGTGTGTGTGTGTAAGACTATAAGATCATTGTGTATGTGTGTGAGTTTCCCAGCATGCCTTGACAGCCCCGCTCTAATGGATGGTGTCTTCAGATGTGAAAAGGTGAACAGAAGTCCGACTGGAGTTTCACTCAGCAGTTTGTCACTACAAATTGGTGTGTCGGTGTGTCCTTGTGTGTGTGTGTGTGTGTGTGTGTCAACGTCTGTGTGTATGAATATACAGTAGGTGTGGTGTGTGTGTGTGTGTGTGTGTGTGTGTACTCAACACGGCTCAGCTTTGCTCAGCTTTACAGGCTGCTGTGTTACTGTATGTGCATGTATGTGCGTATACTTTTTGTTTTCTGCGTCTGTGCTGAAAACAGAACAGCCGGCTTGATTTCAGCCTCCAGTTGGGCTTGTGGCCTTTGAAGAAATGAAGTGTCTACTTGCTTCTACTCACGCTGCGCCTTTAATCTGTTGTCCCTATAAATACACACTCACACACGCAAACATAAAAGCCACACAGCTCCTAAAATCCTTTTAAATGGGCGTTACAAATAGCCAATTGCCCAGTTTATCATTGTGTCCTTATCAACTCATATTTTCATGGAATAAACTTCTTAAATTAGCAACTTGCTGAAACTCTCAAAGGTGCCAGCGCTGAATGTCTCAACTTCATAAAGAAAACTTTTTGTGCAGCTCCCTTTGGGTGTGCTTAAGAAATGTCAGGGAGCTGAATCCTCTCACTGTAGGCAAAAGGCAAATGTCATTGTAATGAAGATACTGTAAAAGAAGCTTTTACACTTTAAAAAACTAAAAAACTAATTTTCACCTGAATTGTTTATCCCTCTGCTTTCCAGAACTTGTGATGCCAGATGCAGTAAGACGATGTCCACCATAAACGGCTCAGAAAAGTTTCTCAGTAATAGAAAATAAAGAGGAAAATTAAGTGAAATGAGTTGTTGATTATGCCCTAGACACCCTTAAAGTCATTACAAAGTGCAGTACAAAACAAAATGTCTTTTTTTGTTGTGTGGATTAATATAATTGGACTGACTGGTTACAACATTTACTGTTCCACTCCAATGCATTAGGTTATATTTATGTTAATATGTCTACCGTGGGAAGACAGCTTGCAAATGCAGGTGTTTTGTATGTTTTCTATTTAAAATGCAACGCCCTTTGGATAGGTCAGTCAGCACTGCTGCTTCACTCCAAGAACGTCCTGGACTCAAATCCACTGTCCTTTCTGCACAGTCCAAAGACATGGTTAAGTGTAAATTCATAATTGTGCAGAAGCTAAAATCAAAGAAAATGATCACATTAATTAAAAAAAGATATCCGACCATGACCCACATTGAGGAGGCCTCTCAGGGCCATCACATTTGCTCCTACAGGAATCAGTGAAACCTGCAACACTGCCCTTCATTTCCTTTTCCTCAACTCACCTGCCTTCTGTCATCCCATTTGCTTGGTCATGAAATAATGATAATGTCATTATCATGTAGGTAAGACTGGAATTATCCATCCATTATCTATAACCGCTTATCTTTAAGCCCAGTTCAGACCAAAGATTCATGACGAGACGAGTTGAAACTTGCAACTACTTGCAATGTGCCGGTCTGCAACGTTCTGAAACCTGCCAGTTTACACCAATACTCAGCTCTCCTCTGTGTTATAGTGTCTTTCAGCTCATTGTTTTGGTTTTACAGCTCGTAAATTTAATGTTTTAGTTCAGTTTTGCTGATCTTATCAGTCTTGTTTGCAGGCACCACTTTTCAGCAAAAAACCTCCAATAAACTCACCTGTCCAGCACAAAACAGATAACAAACAAAGTTAACAACTAGCTCATGATCATAGTGGTTAGCAAGCTTAAGAACCAGTTCTGTTTCTCAGGAATTTCTGAAGACCAAAAGAAAGGAAAAGGGAGAGTGAATATTGGACTTGGGTTCATCAGGTGGCCAGAAACACGACTCAAAATCAGTACTAATGTTGCTCTGTGTCTGCCTGATGTGTTTAAATAGGCAGCTGTTTGCTAACACGCTATGCTGCTTTAAAGAAGCAGTTAAACATTTGCAGTTTATTTCTAGGAGATAGGAAAAAATAGGAAACCAAGCTGTACATTTTCATCTGGTTCTTAATCTACTCTCAAATCAAAGAAATCACCATTACATGAAATTAACAGGAACTCTACTTTAATCCCCCCAACAAGCTCTAGTCAGTAGGAGTAGCCACGTCCTTCTTCAGGCCACATGATGAATGTACTTGATCTTTCTCACTGGTGGTGGTGTCGTATGTGCGTCAGGTCCCCGCTCCTCTGCATTCAAAAGAAACCTGCTACACCGCAAAGCAGATGGATGGAGTCGGTACACAGTCATGGCTTCAGGTGTGAGCTGCCAACAAATCAGCAGCATTTGACCCATTTAGCAGCAGCACTTTAGACACTTTCTCTCAGGTCTCTCTCTCCATCTTCTAACAGGCTCAGCTTTTTGCGCATGCTATTGTGCTTACTCTAAAGGTGTTTAAGTCAGAAATGGCAATTTAAACAGACAATATGCAGGTAAGTTTTAATCTGATTTGAATAATGCTGAGTCTGTCGTTTCACCGATTTATTTCACAGATTAGCATTAATAGGAGTAAATCAACAGAGTGAGACAGAAGAGACGCTTCTGTTTTTCACTTTCATTTCTATTTGAGGGAAAAAAATAATCAATATGATAATTATTCCATGGCATCAGAGCAGAACATGGCCATAATATAATTTATTATTCAAGACTTTGCTACGGTTGTTGATAAGTAGTACTGATTCAGAATTTAGCTGACTTACCAGGCTGCGGTAAACTTACGATTAGAGAACAGACATTTCATGAGAATTTGTAATCATAATATACATTTTATTATATATAATATTACTCAAAATTCCACTTAGCATACTTAAATCTACACAGGAGGCATTTCAGCCGCGTTTTTCGTTTTACATTCATAACTGCAGTGATTGTGTGTTGGACTCGCCAAAATACGGGCAACCTACACTCAGTGATGTGCCTGAATGCATCCTGTGTAGACACGTACAGAGGACTGAAGCTGCTGCTGCTAATGTGCTGCTTACGCTACACTCCTGTATAGACACGCCGTCAGCTTGCTACTCATTTGGCTATAAAGAAACAAGCAAGAGAGCTGATTTGCTGGCGGGGGACATCATGGATTTTCTTGAAAATGTACATTTCTTGGTCTTTTGCATGAACTTGAACATAAAAAAAACCCTGCACATGTCAAGAAACAAATTAATAACATTTTTCAGGGTTGTCCAAGTAGCAAATATTGGATTAAAGTAGAGAAAAAGTTTTCCCAAATATTGCTTCTATGCTTTACACTTCAGGAATTATGAGCAAAAAGATGGCCCGTGGCCTAACTCTCCACCAGATTTTATTGAAATATGTTATTTAGCTTTTGAGATATGCTGCTAAGCTGAAGGCAACAAAATAGCCTGGACCTGGATAACAGAAGTGCAACTCACGCCTACAGCAGTGTCGAATTGTCAGGATTAAGCACTCTAGTCTTGTACATGATTGCTTTATTGGAACAAAGACTTCCCACCCACCACCACCACCACCACCACCACCTCCAACTACTGTCTTTGTCAGCTGCTCAGTGCCATTAGAGTGACTGACACTACTACACATTTTTGCTATAAAGCATTGTATGCCCCACTTTCAAGACCAAAGGACTGTTATACATTTAGAATGGCAATATCCAGTATTAACTCACCACTAAAGGTTTCTGTTGAACCTTGGTGCTCTAATGAGCTAGCTTTCTGATGCGTTCATTTGTCATTTACAGGTCACCATATCTCCAAGCAATGAAAGGTGTAGGAGGTTATTAGGGTCTGTGTCAAAGTCTTGTGTAGGAGGATATAAGTGATGTTGTTGCCATATTGGTCACACCTAATATTTCTTCTGTATGTTTGTTTTTTACAGACAACATCCAGTAGCAAGCAGTCCCCCACCATAGTGCTGTATGTAGAGCTGCAACGATTAGTCTATTAATCGATTAGTTGATCAAAAGGAAATTAATTACAATTAATTATTTTGATAATCCATTCAGTCATTTTGTCAAACATTTGCTGGTTCCAGCTTCTTAAATGTGGGGATTTGCTGCTTTTCTTTGTAATTTCTGACAGTAAATAAAGAGTCTTTGAATTTTGGACTGTTGGTCGGACAAAAGAAGCAATCTGAAGACGTCACTTTGGGCTCTGGGAAATTGGGTAAAGCAAACCTGTAAAGCAAATACTACTGGACATTTTCAAGGACACAGCAGTAGTTTAGCACCCACAGCAGTGACATCTGCAGCCCGATCACAATCCGCTACTTCTAGTGGTCTGGAAATCTCTCCAGGGTGCAGTGTGAAGCAGGTTGTAGGTCCAATTCATGGTCTTCACATGCGTTTCAATTTGCTGCTTTTGAAAGCCATCCAAATGCCGGCACAAACCACCACTCCCTGAGCTGCCACTCCAAGAAATCAAACCTGTGACCTTCCTGCAACTGCTCTGTAAGATTGAGGGTGTGTCCGCGTATTCGTGCACTTCTGCACAATCGTTACTCAAACTTAGCACACAGCTTAATGTCAGCAGTATGTTGCCTAACAAAAAACATTTGGAGCGTGAATGTCTAAGAATAGGCATATCCTGGAAAGATCTTGTGTCTGGTATTTGGGATTCAGTCTGTACACTTTAATATCCCCATGTCATTCAGGTTTAGCTATATCTGCTATTTGAGGATTAACACCTCCTGACAACGGCAAACATTGTGTTTCCTCATCTTTAGCAGATCACACAGGGAATACCAATAAGCTTTGTTCCAGTGTCTAGAGAACGGATTCTGCGAGGAGAAGATGTGATGTGTCCCACTGGCTTACGCACCCATATCTCGTTACACTTGTTCCTGTCAGCTCTCAGAGTTCCTCACTGTCAGGAAACAGACTAAGAGTTGCAAAAGAAAATTCATTTCCAGGGGAGGGCCTTTGATGACTTGACTTAAGCAGCTATATATACTATTTAGTATGCTTTTCCACCAAAGATACAATGGAAAAATCTGTTTGTGTGCTGAGAAGGATATCTGCCATGAGTCAGTAGCTTGAAGATTTTTTCTTTTTAATAGCTGATTGTTACCTTTGTGCTGCTTCTGTGACTCAAAAGGATATATACCTTTGTTGGCCTCTGGATGGGTTTGTCAGATAGCCAGAATAAAATCTTGTTTTCTCCCTGTCTCTCCACCACTTATTATTGACATTTGTCAGGAAATATTAGAGCGGCTGCTGAACACACAGGGTCATAGCTGACAGAGACGGTGCCTCATGTTGTCTTGTCTCTGCTCTGGTTGTCAAAAGAGGCTCTGGACAATGTGTCTGTACAAACTGTCTGCTCTATTTTGTTCACAGGCAAGAGCTCAGCTAAAATAAATGTAAGAGGGGAAAATAACCTTAGAATCTAAAGGACTGTGTTTGTGTGTGGTGCTTTTCTTCCATTTTAAGAAAGAAAATCCACGTTGTCTGGATCAAAATCTGTTGTTGGACCTTATTTCTGCAGTGGATTCATTGACAATTAGCACTTCAGATAGATTAGAAGAAGCCCAGTCTCACCAGAAAGTGGCACAGGGAAATTCATCCTCTCGTCCTCGTGAAATAGGCGGTGCTAGAGGCTTGGTGATACAGGGAGTACTCGTAAGGCAGATTGGTGAACTAGTGTATCTGGTGAGCTATTGGCTAATGCACTAGCAAGCCGGGAACATGCAAGCACTAGTCAGTCACTTTCTATCTTTTTTGTCTGTACTGGGATGTGAGGTCACCCCTCTTTGTCCTGGCATTTTGTTGTCAGGATTGTATATTCATTCAATAGAGTTAATTACGACAGAAAAAAACAGCTGTCCAAGCTTAGCAAGCTTGTTCGCTCGGTTCAAACAGTACAATAACTTCACAAGACGTTTTGCACTGTCGACTCCTTTTTCACACCTGCCTTGTTTAGTTCGGTTTAATCGAACCCTAGAGCGTTTATCCCCTTTGTGCGGTTCTTTTTGGCAAGTGTGAACACAGCAATCGTACTCGGGTGCGGACCAAAACAACCGCACCGAGACCCTTGGGAGGAGGTGGTCTCGGTCGGGTCCCAAATGAATTCTGGAGGGGTTCTTTTGTGGTGGGAACGTGATACGACCTCGATCCGACCCAACTACCAGGCGTACTCCGCAAGTGTGAACTAAATATTAGCTCCCTTGATCTGCTCAGTCATCTGAAGGCAGCACTGTGAATTTTCTAGGCAGTCTTCTATTTCCTAAGGGTGTGCAGGGCCTTTAAAACACCATACTACCATGTGCTATATATTTCCTTAATTTATAACACTAACCTTAACCCTCTAATCTAAGAATAAAGTGACTGAGTGCGGATTTTTGATTATTATTGGCTCCTGTAATGACACCTGCACAGGACTTTGTGAGTTGTCCCTGCAGCGGCCTGGAGGGTGGAGAAAGGCCATCAGCGAGACTCAGCCCTCCTGGACCTGACTGTTAAATTAAACTTCATAAGCTGGCACTCAGCCAGTGCCCCCCCTCTCATTATAAATTCCTGTGGATGGAGTGGAGACTTTTATTTTGAAGTGCACAGGTTAACACACAGAGCACTGATGCAAGAGGGGACACTGTGAATGCTTGGTTTCTCTACAACTGCAAGAAAGTTTGGCTGACACGATAATAAAAAGATAATCCTAGGAAGTGTGGCTCTTGTCCACTATACAACACAATTTAGACTCACTATATTTAGTTTATATTTCCTTTTAGCTAAGTCAAATTAATCCATTAAGTTACAACTAACCATGGTCTCTCTCTTTGTCCCACTGTCAGCCTTGCTGTTACAGCTCTAGTGGGCAATTGCTAACATTTGAGCATTACTAAAAAAGGCCACTGGCATCACCAAAAATTTAAAAAAAGACATGAACTGTGCAATCATGCATTTTTAAAATGAAATCTTGTTAGTTCAGATTTATTTTTTGAATGAATTCAGGTGACATTGCTCCACCAGTAAACAGATATTGCTTCATGTTTCATAAGAGACTTTGTTCAACATAGTGAGTGAAGTACCAGTGCCAGTGGTCTGCTGGGGACACATTGATGATTTTACTGTCTCACTGTTAAAAGGACCACAAGTGTGAATGGATGGGTAGGTGGTCTTCTGTTTTTCCTTATCAATGCAGGACAAACACCGGAACGAAGAAGCACGCTCTGACTGATAAGCTGTTTGTCCTTGAGCCGATTCTTATTCAACTGTTCAAGTCAGCATACGATTTTGGCTCACTGGATGAAACTTTGCCGGAAAGGTCATGACCAGTTTGAAATTGCAGTCCATGACTATAAACTGCATCCAGTATGCAGTTCGACACATAACAAACAACTCCAGTGGTGCCCTTGATGGTGCACAACCCAAGGAATCAATGACTTGAGCTTGGCTCCATTCATTCTACCGTGGCTTTTGGCACAAAGTCAGCAGTATCTGGTTTCTCTCCAACTCCCAGTGCCTGAATATTTCTCTGTTGGCTAGACTTGAGTTCCATGTCTCAAAGTTCACTTTTTTATTATTATCAGCCTCCGTGTGTCTCAAAGGCAGCGTTCAAAAGCATTCAAATGTTAAACGCTGGTATTTTCTCTGCTTCTCTCTTTGGAATAGGAGGTGCAAGATTGGAAAATGAATGCAAAAGATGAAACACTTGACATCTATTCGCTATCCGCCTGAATAGAGGAGTTAATCAAAAGGCACAAACAAGATTGTGAAAAGTTGTTTTTATGTTCTCTGTGTGGGTGAGAGACAGAGAAGTCTCTGTGTGAGAAGGCGTTAGGGTTTTGTTTTGTGAGGAGGAAAAAAACTCACCATGTTGGTCGGTTCATCTGCACTTTGGGCTGCAATAGTGAGGAGAGCTCTCCAATTTAACCATAGGGCTTCCTAATGCTGTGAGATTACCCTATACTATCCCCTCTTGCAGGAAAAAAAACACTGAGTAGACCACAAAATATAGAATATGCACACACACTGCAATTGCTAAAGCTGTATAGGAAGACAATAATAAAACATGGCTCTGTAGGAAGGCATCAAAGGAGGTGATCACTGATGCACATCAATGTGACGTGACACGCATTTTGATCAAACACATGCTCGAGCGTGCATGCACGCGCACACACAGAAGTCGTCCACGGCTGCTAATGAGGAGCCAAAGGGGGCTCTCGCTCAGCAGCCAATTATCTTGTCCCTTCGGAGGAATATAGTCTACGTGTGTGTGTGTGTGTGTGTGTGTGTGTGTGCAGATGTTGCGAGCCACAGCCACTCTGTTTTTCTCTATGCCAATACGACAACAGTCTTATTTACATAATCTTTCAGCTCAGCTAATTATGTCTATACATACTGCTTATGAAATGTTTCCCGCTCTAATGCGAAAAACATGGAGTGTTGAACTTCACTTACCAGAGCATATCAGTGCTGTGCTGTGAGCAAAAGAAAAATAAAAAATATATAAAAATGCCTGTTAGCTGTGAAGAGCTCTTTATTTCAAGCCTGGTCCCTTATTTTGCATCAGCCCTGTCACTCTTCTGTTTATCTCGCAGTAGATGTGTCTATTTGATGACCACAACCGGGTTGATCATGAATAATGAACAGAGTTTGGGGCGCAAATACGCAGAATAATTCAAAGTAGACCCTGCCGTTGCTACGAAAGGCTCAGCATTTCAGTCATGAACATGCGTTTTGCATCAGCTGTTTGTCACTGTTGTCATATGGCAGTGATGTGTTGACTTGATATAGTAGCAGTGGATAATGTCCTATTCAGACAGGTGTGTGTGTGTGTGTGTGTGTGTGTGTGTGCTGTTTCCCCACCAATTCTACAAACCTCTTATAGGATAATCATGCTACAAAAGGATTCCTTCTTTCTTCCCCTCTGTTGCATTTCTCATCCACTTAAGCTCATTTAGCCAAAGTGTTCCATGGTGGGAGCCGTCAATTTGACAGGTCTGAACGGGAATCTGTGTGAATGCGGCTGTTACTGTATGAGTATGTGTGTGTGTGTGTGTGTGTGTGTGTGTGTGTGTGTGTGTGTGTGTGTGTGTGTGTGAGTTGTGGTGTAAAGGCTGTGTGATAAGTGTAATTGTGTCACTAAGAGCATGGCTGGCTGGTTAGAGGATGAGGTACTTCACATTAATGCTCCCCACATATCTGAATTGCTTCCAGCTGAATCATTAGCATATTCAAAAGGTTAATTTAGGCCTGACATAGACACTCCACTTCAACAATGTGACGGCACAGTAATGTTTCCACTGTGTGTGTGAGTTTAAACATGTGTTTCGAATGTAACCGTATGTATACATCTTTTGAGTGTGTGTGCATGTGTTTTCTGGTGCATGTGTTTGTGTGTGACCTCTAGGCTCCATGAGCTTGTCAATAAGAGTTAAAGGACTCCAGAAGAGCAGATGATTCTCCAGGGTCTACAATGACCCTTTGAGCTGAAATGCAAAGTGTGTTAGAGAGAGTCTTCACAAGCTATCAGTCAACATGTGTGTGTCCGTGTTTGTGTGTGCATTGCAAACACGCACTCCAGGCAAAAATGTGTGTGTGTGGTTGTATCGTTTTAAATGCAAAAGGCACCGGGTGCACGCATGTGTGTAAAAGTGTGCGTTAAGCCATTTGGTATTCCATCGCCCTGAGCACTCCGTGGCCAAACAGATCCCATCATGTTTGTATTAGGAGACCAGATAGGCTTCATTCCCTCCAGGCTCGCTGCATGCTGATGCTCCTTTCAGCCAGTCTGGATGGACTGCAGCGTCCACTTCATGCTTTGGACCTGCATTCGTGGCTTCTGGTGTTTTTGGAGGTTTGTTTGGATGCAGCAGCCCAGAAGTGCTTCAGTGTCAGCTATGTGCGTGCCTCAGTGGTTTCAGGGACAACTGGCTTCATTGGCCATGAGAGCAGGACTGAAATCGTTTGCTTATTCAGGAAGGATACAGCAACTCTTAAATTCTGATGCTAAATGTAGCAGTTTAAAGAGTAACACCAGTATTTTTAAACATGGGCCCAATTTGTTACAAATTTTGGGGTCTAAATGATTAATACCTACCAAAAGTTGTGGAACTGGTCCAGTAGATCGCCTCCGCCGGCATCCGAGAACTGGCTGCAATGGCTAAAATGGCAATGGCCGTCCACTAAAAGTGCTTGTTTTTGCCTCTGACTGGTTCAGATTATTATTCTAAGTGTCTGGCCACATTATGGAAAAGATCCCTACAGAGACAGACCATTTGTTAAAGAGTAAGAGAAGACCTGTATACTCTGGCTCAAATAAATAGGGATGGCCATCGAATTCAAATGCCTCATCTGCATTGTCAAAATCAGCTAAATGTTCTACATGACTTTGGAAAAAGTAAACTCTTCTCTCCAACTTTGACTGTCATCGTCCTGCAACATTTCGACCTCTAATAAGTCGCCAACGTTGCCAATAATACTTCATTGATAAACAGGAAAACTGTAACTACAGCAAGTACGGTAGCTCAAAGTTGAACCAGGAAGTCAGCTTGTGAACTGTGATGGATGTTTACAACAGACCGTTTGGCTTGTATTCTACCATTCGCCTTCATTTTCCCTTCCAAATAAGTGTGACAACCTGGGGGTTTATTTTCAACCTGTATGATCATCACACCGCATGTGCATTTTGCACCATAAGATCTATTTTTAGAGATGTTGCATCGTGGGTTTTTTGCCATCAGTAGAGCTATGGAGCAATGTTTTTACGTACATGATTTCGATCCTGACATCAGTTTCATGCTATTCCAACGATCGACAGCTGATTTGTGGTAATGCGCCAAGAAATGTAGCAATGCGCCATAAACGGTTGCAAAGAAGAAGACTAATAGCAAGTAAACATGTTTGTAAACAATGCAATATTTAAAAGATTTAAAAATCAGCTTTGCAAATGTTTCACAAAGAAGAAAATATGTTCAACACACATTCGCACTGCACTGTTAAGAAATGCAGAAGCCAAGTGCTCACATGCCCTAAATTCGGGGTAACTTCTAAGATACTCTTGAAGATGAAAAGACTGGTAACCAAAAAGTGAAGTTCTTCCTGCACTCATGGACAGACTTAAGGTGAAATGTACTTAGTCTGGCATATTAATAGTTCAACGTTTTGCCTTAAACTATATAGTGTATTTTTTTGGTTCAGCAGCAAGAAAATGTGTTCACTTATGAATATCCCTTCTGGTGTATTGGATTTCTCCATTCTGCCTTACTGATGAGACAGCTTACACTTTCTGCAGACACTGGCAGAACCTGGAAGGAGATTACGACCTTTGTAGTTTTTTGGGTAAAAGCTATGGGGAAAAAAAAACGACCCTTATATTCCTGTTGTCACTGAGATCTATAACCTGGATATAGGGACCAATTGTGTGACTCATAAAGTATGTGACCGTGCTTTTCACACAAATGAGGTTTATTTTATAGGTTTGCTATAAAGTGCTACAGTAGTGCGGTGTCTGCAACAAGAAAAGCAGGTCGTATTCCTGGTAAAATATTCAGGCTGTTAGTGATGTATTCACACTATCTTGTGTCAGTATGGAGAGAAGAAGCTGTCACACTGATCGCCTTTAACAATCTTCCTTTGGCCATTGTCATGTCTCATTACATACTGAAGTGTTGCAGAGTCTGTGTGTGTTGCTGTGTGTGTGTGTCAGCATGCATGTGTGTAGTTTTGCAAAAATAGATGAGAGGTCGAGCATCCCTCAAATGCTTTGTTGACCTTGTTAAGCTCTTTCCTCTGCTCTCTCTCTGACTCTGTCTCCGTCCTTTTGTCTCTCTCTGTTCCACCACGCTGATGCAAAGTGGAAATGACAATTTCCACTGGGTGTTTTCCTCTAATGGACGTTGTTCTATGAGTGTCCCTCCCCCAGAAGGTCTACAGATTTACACTGGTAATAGCCTTCTGCCCTGCAATCCACGTTTCATTTTTGTCTCCTGCTTTAATCTGAGTATCTACCTCTTTCATCTGGCCCTTGACTCCTGCTCAGTAGTTTCTTAGAAAGTGCAGCCGTTAGCTCCTTTGTTTGGTTTGCTGTGCACACAGCTAGGGAGGTTGGGATTTCTGTTTAACAAGTGTTTATTTGTGCTCACTGAGGAGTCCAGCTAGGAACAGAAGGCAGCGCGCGGGTCTCCTGGGAGAAGCCGAGCTTGCCAGATACAAGAATCGCAAATCAGTGATGGAGGGGGGAAATGTTGATGCCATAGATCTTTTCAGACCGTTGCTCCGGGGCAACAGAGGTCTGGAGTTTGCTTCATTCTGGAGAATAAACAGTGTGCTTTTAAACTTTCCCTGTGAAAATAAGGTAATGTGTTGGCTGCCCACCTAAGAGATGCTGCTTGTCTGTAAATGTCTCTACCTTGTAAAGGAATCAAACATCATAGAAACCCTGCTGTTATTCCAAACATTATGCTGTGATGCACCATCTCAGCGCCGTTTATGTATTCAATCTGTACAGCATCACAGATATGAGATAAGATTCAACTTGAAGGAATAACTTTTTGGGAAATATGCTTATTCACTATCTTGCCAAGAGTTCGACGAGAAGATCGATACCACTGTCATGTCTCTACATCAAGTATGAAGCTAGAGCCAGGAGGTGATTAGCTTAGTTTAGCATAACTGGAAGCAGAAAAATAAAAACAGCAAGTTGTGGTTTTATGGGAGTTACGTACAGTTACTATTTCCTGGCTAACAGCGGCCCAGCGTGGTACACAGGTTAGCTGTTTCCCCCTGCTTCCAGTTTTTATGCTAAGCTGAGCTAATTGGCTCCTGGCCCTAGCTTCATACTGAACGTACAGAAATGAGATCTTGTCTAACTCTTGGCAAGAAAAAAATGAATGAGCTCAATTCCCAAAATATTGAACTTCTCCTTCAAAACTGGATGTGTTTGATTTTTTTCTCTCAGCTCATCAAACTGGTAAAGCAGTGTAAACATAGAACCACGTCCCTGAGCATACTGAATTAAGTCACATCTGCCTGACAAGAGCTTCTTTCCAGAGACTGAAAATGCAGTTGCAAAGGTCAACCAATGCAAAAGTATTGTTTAATAGTTTTTGGATCTCAAAAGGGCTCCGTTACACAGATATATCAGAAAATAATTGTTCATTGCTGGTTTTAGTTTCTACAGCGAGACTTGATTGCATGCATTTATGATACATCTATATATCTATCTATGGTTGACTCTGAACTTTTCTCAGCTCAATCGAGAAGTTATTGGAACAAAATCTGTGAGAGAGAAACTGTCTGATCACCTAAGGTCACTTGTACTTACCACCAATGGAACAAGTCAAAAACATTGGTGTCGTTGACCATGACCAAAACTTCAAGAGTCACATTAGAAACATAACTAAAGTGTCCTTTTATCTTTGAAGAAATACTGCCCGAGTCAGACAATTTAAAAGATACTGCATGCTTTTATATCTAACTGGCTTGTTTACTGCAGTGCTCTTCTGAAAGCTATTTATCAGTTACATCTCATACAGAGCAGAGCCGCACACGTTCTGACAAAGACCAGAGAGCCTACTTTACTCTAAAATCTTTGCATTGGTTTCTTGTCTGTCACAGATTGATTTTAAGATTCTTTCATTGACTTTTAAATCATTGAATCATGACTTTGTCCCACCTTACCTGTTGGATATAATTAGGAGATACATGCCTGCTAGGTTCCTTTCTTCCTCTGTCTCAAGTCTTTTTATTATTTCTGAGGCTATAACTAAAATATATGTAGCAGGAGCTATGGAACAGTTTGCCTGAGGTTTAACCGGACTCTCCATCTGTAGACAACAAAAAAACATCTTTTTAACATGGCTTTCTCCTAAAGGGTTTTTACCTCCCAATTATTTTATCTTGTTTGCCCTTTAGTTTATATGTATCCTATTTTATTGTTTATTTATATTTATTCTTGTTTATTTTAAATGCCAGGATTATTTGGGACTTTATCCTTCAAATTTCCTGCATACAAAAATGTGATGCTGCATGCATAAATGTTTGCAGATTATGTCAGGATAGAGATTATTTCCAAAATGTATGGATATTTAGACACTTCACACTGACAATGAAAAAAAGGACATGAGCAGCCATACACAAATATAGAAATTTGAACAGAAAGTCTGGATATGTGCAAAGTGTTCACCATAGTGTCACTCCCATAGAGGTGGCATGTCTATAACAGCCACACTCACTATATTACTATAAGCAGCTATAGCATGATGCTGGAGAAACGACAAGCAGAATTTGGCTCAGATAAGTCATTGGGAAGCCTATGGGAGCGTCACTGCTGCTCAGTCAGTGAACAGCCAAAATGAATTCCTTATATACACAGTGGACATTATGGATTATTTCATGTGACATGTTGTCAGTGTCACAGGGGATTAGTGTACGTTTTGGAGGTATTTGATCATCGCTAATTTGACATTAGCCTCGGTGAAGGCACACAGCTCTCCAGAAGTCCTGTCCTCACAGTATAGCTGCACCTCCAACTCTGAACTAAACCAGGTCATTCCTGATTGTAGGCTTACAAGGGGCTAATGTTAGCAAGCTAGCTAACACAACATGTAAAGAAGAAAACTTTGGCGTTACCAGGAGTTGCATTTCTCCCTTTTTGGTAAAGGCTAACTGCTCCCTCCAACCCAAACCAAGCTAGCACGTCCCAGACTAGTGTGTATTCGCTGAACAGAAAGAGACAAAACTGATATCAGATATGAGATTTGATTCAACTTGAAGGAATAACTTGACATTTTGGGAAATATGCTTACTCGCTGTCTTGCCAAAAATTAGACGAAAAGATCAATACCACTCTTATGTCTCTACATCAAGTATGCAGCTAGAACCAGGAGGCTATTAGCTTAGCTTAGCATAACTGGAAGCAGAAATGTAAAAACAACAAGTTGTGGTACAGTTGCTAAGCTAAGCTAAGTGGCTGCTGGCTCTATCTTCATACTGAACATACAGACATGAGAGTGGTATCGAACTTCTTGTCTAACTCTTGGCAAGAAAATGAATGAGCTCAATTTCCCAAAATTCCTTCAAAACTGGAAAGTGAGTGGAGTGTGTCCACTAAACACAAAGCGACCAAACTGATATCAGCCCTACATCAAACCAAGCAATCAAGGTTCATTAATGGGCTTAATGTAAAACTGAATTTCAAATTGTGATTCCTTATACTACATGTTACTGAAAAAAGTAATCACATTACTGTAACGCATTAAATGCATTACTTCCAATCACTGGTCTTGAATGACGATATTGTTTAACTAAAAGTGTAAAATTACATGTTGAAAACCTTAAACTGTACTGCTGGCTTAAACAGTCGATTTGAGTTAATTATACTGTAAAAACGCTGCACCTGTCTTAGTAGCCGTTTAGCTTTTCATTTACTTTTTATTTGCGAATATGCAGGTTGGAGTCTTTTGTTATAATGATGGAGCATTATTGACATATTGACGTCACAATAAACCGTTTTTTGGTTGTTGGGTTTTTTTTGTCACAATGATGATAAAGTCATGGCTTCATTACTGCAATGTTCTCTTGTACTATAGACTAGTTGGTAGTGTTGTCACAATACCAAAATTATGACTTCGGTATGACACCAGCCTAAAGTATCTCGATACCAATACTGAAACGATACCACAGCAAAAATCTAAAACATCTTTTTTGCTGTTGTGCTGCGGGGTGCTTCTCCACTTCCAGGATCAACTTTTTCTCTCTCTCTCTCTCTCTCTCTCTCTCTCTCGCTCACTCTCGCCCTCTCGCTCTAACTCTCGCTCTCTGTCTGCTTGTGTGTGTCTGCTCCTCTCGCTTTCTGTTTAGAGACAACTGACAAATATGTAGAATAAGTACTACTTTAAAAAACACAGGGGCAGGAAAATCAAAAAGGTTGGCAAGCAGGATGCATATTCTATCAGGTATCACAATCAGATAATTTATATCGGAAAAAAATACTCAAGAAGGCAAACACATTCTGTATCGAAGGTGAGATGAGAGTTCCACAAACAATTAGAATAAACCATTCCTGTCAGGGTTTGGACTATTTGTTTAGTTTCCTGTTTTATTTTGTAATCTTGTCTCTTGTTTCCTGCTCTTGTGTCGTTATCTTTGATTGTCTTCACCTGTTCCCCGTTTACTCACCTGCCCCTGATTCCCGTATGTATACCTGTCCGTTTCGTTTGTTGTCTGTTGGGTCATTGTACTGTGTTAGATGTGTTCAGTGAGTGGTCCTTGTTGGATGAGTCCGTGCTCCTTGTGCTTAGTTTCATGTTCCTGTGTTGGATTTATTCCTTGTGCTCCGGCTGTCTCCCAAACCTGTACTCACCTGTTTGTTTGCCTGTTTCCTGCCTTCCTGTATCTCAAGTAAGTGTTTTAATAAACCCTTGAAACTGCTTTGAGCCTCCTCAACTGTCTGCATTTGGGTCCTTCTCTTGCCGTTCCTGGCTACACATCCTGACAATTCCTTCACGACATTAGTCCAAATAGTGGTTTTATGGCAGAAGGTGAAGTGTCACTCAGTATTTACCATCCCCCACTTTTGGCGTATTTTGAGGGAATCCTCATCCTACAACTGTGTTGACAAGCTGTGTCTATGCAATACTATAATATACTATAATGTTAATGTCACTGTTTTGTTTTTAATGTTCTAAACTAAATGTCTTTGTCATAAAGTAATTTCCTATTATTTAACAGAGTGAACTGTATTATATGCAGCACAAGGGAACATCTTCTGCCTTTAAATCAAAAGTTGTACGTGGAAAAGAAGAGGCAAATGCAATTTTCATAGAGTTCTGCAGCAGCGCACGGTGGGCAACGAAAAACCAGAGATGCCTTCTTCCCAGAGATGATCTCTTCACGAACCTATTGGCCTGACATGTCTTCAGACATTGACACATGGGTCATTATACAAATTTAAATGAAATCATGCTATAATACAATGAGGTTCACTACAATGCAAACTCCTTGCCAGTTTTCTAGAAATTCTACATTTTTGTCTGTTTCTTTACTGCTGACCATTGAAAGTAGTATCTTCATGTTTGTTTTCAGTACTAGTCCAGATTCAAGCCTTTTTCAAGTGAGGGTCATATAAATTTGTGTATTTTAACATGTGTAAATGTTGATGTTTTAATAAAGGTGGCACAGTGTGTTCTATGCCAGGCCAGCACAACTACCATAAAGCGTGAGGTGGAGTACACACCTATCACAGTATGTTTTCTTTTCTTTACACTCCTATCAAGTCTTGTGTTTTGTATTTCAATTACTATAATAATAATCAATAAAACACAGTGATTGGATATTTCCTTGTTAAATTGTGAACAGTTAAATTAAATACAGCAAACACAAGAATCAATTTTAGGGCCGTAACTTTTTAATTTGTACATGTTAGCCCTGGGCAGTGTCATCAGGAGGCACTGCACCTCATTCATCAGCTATGCTGACGACACTCAGCTCTATGTGGCTGTCTCCTGATGACACCGGGCCGATTGACTCACTTTTTAACTGTATTTTAGATATAAAGGCCTGGATGTCACAGAACTTTTTATAGCTCAACCAGGATAAAACCGAAGTCCTGATCATTGGTTCAAAGGCTCAGAGAGAGAAACTGGACTGGACTGAACCCAAGCCATGAAGCAAAAAATCTAGGAGTGATTTTTTGATTCAGATTTTAATTCCAAGGCTCATGTGCAGAGTGTGACCAAAACAGCATTTTTTCATTTGAAGAACATTTCCAAAGTGAGGCCATTTCTCTTTCTGAGCAACAGAGAGACGGATGCACACTTTTATAACTAGCAGGTTAGACTATTGTAATGCTCTCCTTTCTGGTCTACCCAAGAATAGTCAGCTACAATTAATTCAGAACTCTGCTGCACGAGTGCTGACTAAGACCAAAAGGAGAGCACATATTACACCTATTTTAAAGTCTTTACACTGGTTACCTGTTAGTTTCGTATTGATTTTAAAATTCTTTTTTTAGTTTACAAGGCACTATATGACCTGGCACCAGACTACCTCTCAGAAATGCTTGTTGTTTAGGAACTGGGAAGGCCCCTCAGATCCACCGGTTATTCTTTTAGCTGTTCCACAAAGCAGAACAAAAACATTTGGTGATGCTGCTTTCAGCCGTTACGCTCCGAGCCGCTGGAACAGCCTTCCAGAGGCTCTGAGAGGAGCTGAAAATACTGAGATTATTAAACGTAAACTAAAAACCCATCTATTTAGTCTGGCTTTTATGTAGTGTTTTATTATTTATGCTTATTTTACTTATTTTTTTATTCTATTTCTATTCTATCAACATTTTATTGCTGATTATTACTATTCATTTCATTCTATTTTATTAACATTTTTACTATTTATTATTATATATTTATTTTGTGTAGTATTCTATTATTTGCTTGTATTATCTTTTATGCTTCTCTGGTTGTTTTGGTGTTCGTTAGTCTCTAATGTCCATTTTTAACTTCCTACGTTTTGTCAGTCGCTTGTAAAGCACTTTGAATTGCATTTGATTTGTTTGAATGGTGCTCTATAAATACATTTTGATTGATTGAAGAAATTCTAACATGGGTGGTATTTTTGCTATTCATATCATTCATTTCTTCTAGGTTAAAGAGCTGTTTGAGCTGCTCGGAATGGACATTATTGGGAAGCTGTCACTTACGGAAAGTGGACACCAGTACAAATGTGTGATGGTGGACTACCTCACAACGTGGCCACAAGCCTATGACCTTTCCACGAAAACAGCCAAAGAAGTCACTGGGTGTCTATTAAAGTTTGTGCACCAGTTTGAGGCACAGAAAAGAGTCCTCACAGACCAGGGGAAGGAGTTCGTAAATGCTGTAAGTTTCATATGTGCATATGTACAGTATAAGCTTGACCATAGCTGTAACATTTTAATTCCGGCTTGGGTCACAACAAGTGCTACTGGTATGTTTTGTCATTTCATGAAATTGGTAAAATGTTGTTACACATTGTATTCAACTGTTTTTCTTGTCCCTTAGTGTCTAAATTGTCTTTACTAATTACAGCTCAACAAACATGATTGTGAGGTATTGAATATTAAAAGGAGTCTTTGTCTGTGGATGGTATGGAGCACAAATGGTTTAGTGGAGAGGATGAACGCAACCATACAGCGGTAAGATCTGTACGTTTAAATTATAACGATACTGACTATGACATAATGCTGTTCTAATCTATGTGACTTTTTTAATGCTATATCTTAGAAAAGAGAAATATGTAAATTACCTTATCTCTAAAGTATATTGCAAAGCTGAAAATCTAAAAAGACAACATTAATTGATCTTTGATGGTATCATCTCTTCAGAGCACTTTGTAAACTGGAATGGGATATGCATCTCGATGCTGTGATGTTTGGCCTCAGAACCAAAAGGCAAATGACAAAAAAATTCTCACCATGTGATATGATGTTTGGCAGAGAGGCACGGTGTCCGTCACAGATCTCAGAACAGTACAAGGTTAGTACCGGGTTTTAACCACTCCGAAGATTGAAATACTAATAAATGTATAACCGTTTCAATAAATATCACACTGTAAACTTTCATTTTCAGATTGAAAGCAGTGTCGTGGAGACTGTGGCCAAAGAAAACCTGACTGACTCTTCCCTAAATGTCAGTGAGATTCTCTCATGTGCTAAGGGGAACATCAGGAATGCACAAGAGAAAATGAAGAGAAGATCTCAGACAGCTTCTCTTCAGGAATTTAATGTTGGGGACAGGGTGTGGAGGATGAACATTCGAAGCCAGCAAAGAAAAGGAGGCAAGCTGGACCCCAATTACCTGGGGCCATACACTGTGACATCACTGGAGGGGAAAAGTGCTGACTTGGTGGATGACAATGGTGTTATCTTTACAAAAATCAACATCGACCACTTGAGGCAACACCATGCACAGAGTCCTCGCATCCCCCAAAATTTGAAGAGAAATGTCAAACCAGCTGCCACCACTGCAGCAGCATCCACCCCACCATCCATCCACAGACCCAGGAGAAGTCACCATCTCAGCATCAGATGCATGGACATCAACGTCTCATGCAACTATAGATAAAGCTAATTGTATGTTTGGAGATTTGCAGAAGTTCATCGCACATACTAGCTTCGAATGTATTAAGTACTATATTCTGGCAATTTTTCGGAGGATCTTATGGGATTTACAGCTAAGTTGTAAATCTAATGTTATGGTTTTCTACATGTTAAATATTATGTGGATGCATTCCAGTATTTATTATACCTTAATATCGCAGGTGCAGCAGAAGCCTGGCAAGGAAAAGAGGTGTATGTGCTGCTGTCAAAAATAGGGCCATACAAAATCTTCTTTGTGGACATAGGAAGAACCGAAGTGAGAAGAATATGGAGTTTGACAGTGAGGAAAGATTTTGCTCATAGGACTAACTACTTTCTAGTTATTATATATGTTGAGCATATATTGTTGACATCACTGCTTTAGTATCAGTTAAAATATCATTTGGTCAGGATCATTAGCATTATAGTACTCTGTTTTGCCATTGTAAATGTTGAACAGCCTTTTTCTTCATCTAACTGATTATCTTGTTTTATTTCTTTCAGGTCATGAATGCCTACATGCACTTACTGGTGCGGGACTTCAATGGGAAGTCAACTGAGAGGACTGTGGCAATTGACACATTTGAGATGTCAAACATTTGGAAAAACAAAAGTGACAGTTAGTTAGTGAATGCTTTTCCAGTTCCAATACTGAACTGATTTTCCACTCAGTGTATGTGTATGTACATACTAAAGAACTCTATAAATAATTGCAACTTTTTATTCTTTTAGCTGGATCCACAGATATACAAGTATATCCTTGGGATCATCAACAAGAACCACCACTGGACACTCAGTCAGTGAAAATCTGCCTCATACATCAAGTCATAATTTACTCTTTCAATACTTTTTTATTAATTCACATACCTTACTCAGCATAGTGTACTTGCAGTTAAATTAAGTGGAAAATTCCAGTCTTGCTGTGTGTATGTGTAGGTGAATTGCAGTGTTTCTTTTAGAAGCGTAAACCTCCACTAATGGAATTTTTATTATAAAAAAAAGTGATGATCCCATCTCAAAAGAGGGCTCTCGATCCTCTTGGGGAATCCTGTGGCAAAATAAAAAGGTGCCAAGGGGTAACAAGGTAAGCTGAGACTCAACTCCTTGATGTCCATTGGGATGTTCATCAAGAGTGTATAAAAGCACTCCTCTACAGTTTCTTTTCATATATTACAGAGCTTTCATGAGACATAGGGGGATCAATGTGTCAAGATGGGCATGCCATGTCAGACTGACAGTACCTCCTGTGGGCCCTTTGTATTGAAAGTAAGTGTTAGGGGATGGGACACCTATGATTTAAATAACATGGTCTATCAGCGACATATCCAAAGCAAGTGTCATTCTTAATGGTAACATAACAGTAATTTGTCAAAATATTCATTTGTCGTAACTTGTGTTTTTTTTTTCCCCAGTTTGCTGAATGTATCCTTAAAGAGGAGACAATAGACTCAACATCACCAAAAGGTGTAGAGGAAATTCGAAGGGCAATTGCAACTGCTCTTCTTAATACTGGTACAGTAACTGTTTCACCCATGAAAATATTTAGTTATTTCTAATTCTCCTTTAAAGGCTGTTTTGCAAAGACATTGGAATATAGAGCAACTGTAACAGATTTGTTCAGGTCATTGTGAGGAACATGTCATGGTCTTTTACTAGATGACCTGAGTGAGGTGTGCTACCACTGTGGAGAGAGAGAGAGAAAATCCACAAAACAGACATACAGTGGGTAAGAAATGTCATAAGTTATTATATATTAAAAAAAATCTCTTTATTTGCAATCAGATTAACAGGATTGTCAGTGTTAATAGCACAGGAGATGATGCTACTTACCAAATGACCAAAACTACTTTCCAAGTATGAAAATTTCAACTTATATTGCCTCATATGTACTTATATTGTGTATACTGTACAACGGTGAGGTTTTTTCTGTAGGGAGCAGCTGGGGGCCTCATTAATTGAATGTGTGTTCAACCTAGATGTCTGTAGATATTCTGTAGGATTTCTGAAAGAAAGTCTATTCTACAATATTCCTGAAAATCAGAATGTGTTTATTGCAATTACTAGATGCTTACATATACTGCACATATGTATGTACATACACACATTCATATACTGAAAAGATGATTAGAATTTTGGCAGCATAAAACTGGGCCTGCCAGAATCCTACTCCCCACTGCAAAATGATCCCTGTTGTAACTACAAGCATGTGCTTTCTAGGGTACCATCCAGTGAGGTAAAGATGTAACCACAATAAATTTGAAGTGTTTCAGACTTTGCAAACAATAGATGAATGTCAGGTTGTGTGTGTGTGTGTGTGTGTGTGTGTGTGTGTGTGTAGGATCCAAATGCAGACATGGGCGCAGGTATAACAGGGTTGATGGATTTATTACCACAACCACACACACATAGATGACAGCAAAAAGGGGGCAGCAGGGGTCTGACTGGCACAGCTGATCTTGGGATGATGAGGAGACTGGTGTGACGTGAGGCGGCCACAGCTGGAGGGTGAGAGGTGGATGGTAACTGGAGAGCAAACAACGGGTAGGTGAAGGGTCTGATCCAGACGCACTGAGAGAGATAGAGAAAGAATTACCAGTAGCGGTTTAGCACAAGAGAAAGTGTACACTAGAATTTCACACATTAAGCTGGCTGGAAGCATTTAACTACCAGGGTAGCAGAGACAACAATCTGGCAAAGAGTGGACAAAGAACCGGGGTAGATATACTGTGGACTGATGAGCTTGATGGTGAGCAGATGTGCATAATCACCATAGTAATCAGGTGCGTCAGGGAGGCCGCACCCATGTCACACAGACACAAAAACACACAGGGAATCACAGGAGACACAAGGGAGAGGGGGAACATAGTGAACCATAAGAGGAAAAACACAAGAGATACAGCAGTAGATGTAACAATGGGGGGGGTTGGCAGCATGAAACTGGGCCTGCCAAAATCCTACTCCCCACTGCAAAATCGACCCTGTTGTTACTACAAGCGTGTGCTTTCTAGGGTACCATCTAGTGACCCAAAGATGTAACCACAATAAGTTTGAAGTGTCTCAAAAATTTGAAACAACAGATAGGGGAGGGGGACTGAATTTTGGCAGTATAAATATTATAATAGGCCTACATAAATGTATTACTTGTAAACTATTAAACATTCTGAGTGCTCTCATAGTTTGTTATCGTGGATGTCATGGCGTACATTATGGCTCGTCTATCACTAGTGCAATTCTGATGTTTGCATTGCAATGTGTTCATCTTGAAAACCTAAAACCTTAAATATAGGATCGGTTTTTGTGATAAGTTGCTCCTCTTGTGATGTTCTGGTCTTTGCTGAGTGGTAGAAAGTGTATAAACACTAATTTTGTCGGAAGGAAGAGCGCAGATGTAAAACTAAGAACTAAATGAAAATAAACGGCACTGAGAACAAGTGAATGCGCGTTCACGAGAAGGGGAGTAGGATTCTGCCAGGGAGAGGGAAAACGGCACAATAGCGGCCGCAGAGCTCCCCCGCGTGGCGCCTCCTGTGTCAACAGCCCAATTGGTTAACATGGGCGCCAAATGGAAGTGGACAGCAAATTCGCGGCCCTTTCGCGGTGCGTCCGCCTCCTATGTGATCCCAGCTGCTACGAGTAGCAGAACGCTGCACACACACTGCCCTGTTGTCGCACTGACTCACTCTTGCACATCGACGCAACTGATAGGAAATACAGCTCTTTTTAAAACACTGTCATTCCTAAAGTATCGGTAGAGGTATCGCAGTACCTTTTTGGTATCGGTACACCGTGCAACACTACTATAGACAGTGTATTACTCAATCTCATCTGTGTTTGCTGTAGTTTCCTCGACAAAACCCCGCCCACACCCTCCATCCCACACACTTCTGTCTGTCTGTCTCGCAAACTTTACAGCTAGATCAACATGGACGCCACTACTAATGCAACTTTTTTTCTGTCTTGTATCTTTTTTCGACTCAATAGCAGTAAGACTTCAGGTACGTCGATCTGTTCCGTGATCCCCCACACTTACTGTCACATATTATATCTACCTGCTTCTCTGGCTCTTCTCATTTTTTGATGGCAACCACTTTTTTCTTCATTCGTTCCCAACACACCAATGAACTCATGATTGTATTTACACACCTCTGCACAGCTATTTCCTGGCACTCAGTTGATGCAAGGTGTAAAACAAGAGATAATGGCAGCATTTCATAAATAATGCAAAAGAAGGGTCGGGTGCCTCTGTGTGTGTAGTATGTGTTGTGTGTGTGTGTGTGTGTCTATATCATGCAAGAGTGAGACTGCCCTGTCAGCACTAACACTCCTCCTCCCCAGTGCCCCCCTCGGCATCAAAATGAGACCCCAAGATACAGGTTTAATCCCCTCTCCCGCTCCCTCCTTCGCTCTTACTTTTTTTCTTTCTTCCACATAGACATATACACAACACACACTCACCTCCACACAGATGCATTGCTCAGACACCCTCCATCAGGTTTTAATCTCAGCAGCAGTGCTCTTGCAGGGTGCTCCTCCTTCCCCACTGGATGAGAGAGAGAAAAAATATAGAGGAGACAAATGACTCATTTTATGGTGCAGGAAAATTACTGCCTACGAGATATTACAAGGTGTATGTATACATTTATTGTAGGAGAAGATGAGATTTAGGGCGCATTTGTGTGAGAGAATAACAAATAATAGGAGAGGCAGAGAAAGTGTTTATGTATGGCTGTTTTGCAAATGAGAGAGTCTTGGCTGAATAAGAGTTGTTCTAAGGCCTTTACAGAAGGCTTGACACACAGTGTATAGAGCACTGTATACGATCTTGCATGCCTCCAGGACACGTTCTTGCTCAAATCGATCGAGAACAAGAGCAGGAAAATGAAGAAGCAACAGTGAAAATCTATTGCAGCGTGCAAGATATCTGCTCCCTCTATGAGGAAAAAGTGCACTTTGGCAGCTTCTTGGTTCATTGGCTTGGCCCAGGAGGGAAGACATTACGGGTAAGATGCAGGACCTTTTTCGATCGCATCTATTCTCAATGTGCTCGCTTGGGCCGACCCAGAAGGATGCACAGATGCCCTGCACAAGCAAAACAGAAATGCAATGATTTAGTTTGTAAGTAGATATTTACTCTTGTGTTTTACTCGTCCTAAAACCAAATACATATATGGTGTTAAAACTGCTTAAAACTGTGCTATTGATTTGATTCATTTAATTGTCAAAGTCCAAAATTACCCATCCATGAAACCATAATGCTTGCAAATCACACTGGCCAAAACCTTTTGAGAGTATTATGTTAACTATTGGTTGGAGACGGGAAGCACAGCCTAGTATCCTAGGAATTACGTTCATATTGGATGATTCCAATAAATGACACATTGTGGTTTTACGGGGGCGTTATGTGCCGGACTATTTCTAAGCTAAACTAACCGAATGCTGGCTGTAGTTTAACGGACAGATATAAGAGTGGTATTGATCTTCTTGCCTGACTCTTGGCAGAGAAGCTAACAAGCGTATTTCCCAAAATGTCAAACTATGAATGTAACCAGATGTTTTAGTGCCTAACCTCAACTATACCTTAGTTTATTTGCCTTGACCATGATTTTTCCCTAACCTTAACCATACTGTAGTTACCATGTGCAGATTATAAAAAACGAGGATTTAAAAAAACGTTGCCATTGAGCGAAATCCAGGGTTTTGCATAATCGTCCAATATCAACGTTCTTGTCTGGCAATAGAGTTGGCATGAAAACCACCGTCTCCAGTGCCAAAATCAGATGCTTTGTACACTCAACCATCCACCCCGAACTCCTCCCTGCATAGATTCACCGCGCTATAACCATGCCCAGCTCTTTCTGATTGTGCTTCTGAGAGGAAGTACGGCCATTATTCACACAACCCAGAGTTTGTTTGTCAGAGCAAATGATGTGTTTGTGGTGAGGGCAGTCTCCCTATTTGAATGCAATCTTTGTCTTTCATCACATTTGTGGGAGTCTCTGCAAATACTGTATTCACTCCATATTTGGAATACAAGAATGTGTTTCCTGTGTCAGCACAATCTCCAGCTTTCTCCAGCAGATTAGTAGGTCAAAGTCATCCATCCATCCATCCATACTTTTTCTTACGCTTATCCAGGGCCGGGCCGTGGTGGCAGCAGGGTTGTCCACATGTCCCTCTCCCCAGCAACGCTTTCCAGCTCCTCTTGGGGGATGCCAAGGCGCTCCCAGGCCAGATGAGATATATAATCCCTCCATCGTGTTCTGGGTCTACTCCGGGGTCTCCTACCAGTTGGACAAGCCCGGAAAACCTCTAAGGGGAGGCATCCAGATCAGATGCCCGAACCACCTGAACAGGCTCCTTTCGAACCTTGGGGAGCAGCGGCTCTACTCCGAGCTCCCTCCAGATGACCGAGCTCCTTACCCTATCCCAATGGGTGAGCCCAGCCACCCTACGGAGGAAACTCATTTTGGCCACTTGAATCCGCGATCTCATTCTTTCGGTCACTACCCAAAGCTCATGAGCATAGGTGAGGGTTGGAACGTAGATTGACTGATAAATCAAAAGCTTTTCCTTCCGACTTTGACCAGTCATTATTTGAGTTATTATCCAATTTTATATAATACCAAGCTACTAACCGCATTATCACTCTCGTAGACTGTTTGAAGTCTGTGAACGATCAGTTCAATAATTATTTATTACCTGCATTAGACCTGTGACATTACATCCTTTGTCATTGCAGGTGTGGGACAAATTCATTTAACTAAGAGCAAATGTGACGATCCCTTTGATTTGTTGTCAAATTTACATTCTCACTCATGGAAGCATTTTGATGACACGGCATTAAATAGGCTCCCGATTTGCTCTCTGTGTCAATGGGTTAGGCACTTTTTTGTTTGTTTACCAATCTGTGGCAGTTTCCATTTAAATTTGTGTAAGACACTGTTGATCATATTGATTATATGATATAATCATATATGACATGCATGCACAAAGGCTAAATGTTACTGCAGCAGTGGTGGCTGTCACTGGATATCATGTTGGATATTTTGATGTACTTCTCCATAATGCACATTGGTTCCTGTTGTATGAGCATAAAAAACTCCTCTAAATGCCATATTTTGCTCTGCGGTTTGCTGATGATTAATTTGACTCAGAAACCACACTATCCTGCCTCAGCAGAAACAGAAAGCAGCTCAAATGAACAGGTCCTGACCTCCTAATCTTCCAGTCATGGAAAAAGAATGCGCTACAAGGTTCCTTTTGAATTCATTTATCTCCATGACTCTTTTTGAGTTTTCTTTTGCAGAACTAAATGAAGAAAAAAAAAGGCTGTGAAGATATATTCTCTCAGCAAAGAAGAACCTTTTGAAAAGTTTATTTCCTTCAGCAGGCGAGTTGGTGGTGGTTTTACATTTGTCTGTTCTTAGTTTTCCAACAGACAAACTGGACTCTTCTTGTACAAACAACAGCGTGGTTTGAACGGCTCGCTAGATGGATGTCATGGTCTGTACATCTGATTGACAGGAAGGCTGCTTATCATGTTCCTCATCGTCAGGCTACTGACATCTGTCACCTTCAGTCTTTCATCTTCCCTCCCCCCCCTCCCTTCCCCCCTAACACGCACCTATACACACTCGCACACATACACACACTGTTCTGCTAGCTCAGAGTCCCCACTTCCAAAGCATCTCTGCCACTTATCTCTCTCATCACTCAAACTGTTTGCAGTAGCACTCCTCCTTCCTCTGCGGCGAAGGGGAATGAAAAGAATGAGACGGGCGAAAAGGGAAAGGGAAGACAGAGGGGACGATTCATTCATTTGGGAGGGCTCATATGTTCTGAAAGGTGCTGCTTTGGCAGCAAAAACTTTCCTCTGACACGTGTCCAATTGATACTTTGAAATGGCTGCCCACTCAGCAGAAGTGATGGGACAATTCCCCTCGTCTGCAGATTGGGAGATGAGAGTGTGATGTTAAGGAAGAGAGAGCGGTGGAAGTGCTGCTGCCGGCTGAAAACTCAAGATATCACCTGCAGCTGTTGTTGGGGTTGTTTTATCAATTTTCATCCACTTCCCCCTCATCATCGTCAATGTCGCCCATGCTGTCAGCCCCACCACCATCATCATCATCATTATTTACACAAGTGCCACTCATCATCATCATCATCATCATTATCTTCTCAGTCATCTTCACTTGTAATCATTTAATGTACTGTGATTATCATCATAATGCAAGGTCAGTTGACAACACAGAGTGATTGCTAGAAATTGGAAACAGGTCTGATGAAGCGTTCAAATCCTGATGTTTAACATTCTTCTGTATGTACTGTGGCACCAACCACACATAAAGATATGGACAAATTAAAGGAAATAAATAAGGTAGAGAAAATAATGAATGCTGCAGATGCTAGCATGTTAGACGGCACTGTCCACCATCGCCATGTTTCAGGAAACACTGCACATAATGCTTATCTATGCAACAAAACAACAACTACAGTAAGTACTAAAATGCTAAAATGTGTTTCCATTATTACAATCTGCCTTACTCTGTTAATACTGAAGCAGAGAGGGCGTCTTCAGTTAGTTATATGGATATACTTTCATAACAATGAGGCCACAACTGCGAATATTTTGACGTGATTTCAGGGGCAAAATGGAAAATTTGCTGTAATAATCCTCTTGACGTGACAGACAAAATATTTTCCACCAGCATCTGCTGTAGCACTAAACACATAGTACAGCTGAGGCTGAAGGGATTGTCGTTAGTTTTATAAGTATTTAGTCCCAAATAAAAGTACTGGACAAATTGAAATGTTGACCCAATAATGACACTACAGACATTTCACCCAAAACCACAAATGTCAACCTCATGGTAGCGCTAGAGTAAAAATTAAGGGATAACCAAAGTCATCACAAAACCTCGTCCTTGAATCTGGACCAAAGTGGAGGACCGCCGCTAGCGTGGCTAAAAATAACAGTTATTTAAACAAAAACACAGGATTTGGAGGCTGTCAGTGGCATGAGGCCCTGTGCGGCCACCATTCAGCCACAGTTCTGGCTGAAGCCAACAAACAACTAGAAACTAGAAGCACAACTACAGCAAAGTGGCAGCCCCACAAGTTTGCAACTCACCAAGCGTTTAATAAAAACAAAACTAAGAACTCCTAGACAGGTACAGGGAGAGGATCACCGGGGCATTTTAAACAGTGATTGTCCACGCGTAAAATACTGTGTGGCAATATGCTCACCTTCTCTTAGATAAAATTGAGTCACTTTCAGGCCCCGGACTGTAGCCTCACTTCTCACGGGAGAGGGAAATGTGCTGACTTTCATTTACTCACACACACCCACCCACACAAACACACACACACAAACAAGTACAGTGAACTCAATAAGAAGATTACGATGGCTCATTTTCTGCCTCAACTCAAGGGGAAGATTACTAGATTCCCATAGCAAATTAGCTCAAATGAATGGTTCATTAACAGTGTGAAACATGGTGGTAGTGGGATGCGATCATTATGGCCACTCTTGGTTGGCTTGATTAATCATGTAATCACTGAGACAAGCTCGGATTGCGCTCCACACCACTGTGGCGTGGAGCGCAATCTGTGAATCTGCATGTAGTTTTACTAACCTGCTTCCAGCCAGGAGATCCATTTTTAATGATTTGTTTGTTTCTAACTGTGAATAGCAAAAAACATACAGTATGCTTTAGCTAAAAAAAAACAAAAAAACCCTGCAGATATGTTTTTCCATCCCTGCATGGCTGTCAACTGTCTTCATCTGCTTCTGCCTGTCTCCCTTTCTCTCTGTCTCATGTCTCCCAGGTGTTTATTTAAAACACAAAGACGGTGCTTTAATGATGCCTCAGGGTTGTCAATATAATCAGAGAGCGATCCTCTTCATCTACTCGAGCTGTCAGAAAACAAAGGCCTACAAGTTACAGCGCCTGCAACATGAACTGGCACCCACGCCAAAGCTCTCTTTCCACCGCGTTACCGGGACAAAGATACGAACAAAAGCTCTGTCAACACAGTCTGACATTGTCTTTGGATAGATCCCTCTGTGTGCAGTGTGTTTACATCTGCTAACAGCCTTCTCTTTTTCGAAAACCCTCTCCGAAACGGCCCTAATGATCGCTGCTGATGACAGATTTTGGTGCATTGTGGGAAGCGACTCGGAAAGATCAGCCGACTTTGGAGTAAAAATAGCTACTCTATCCTTGATGCTATTTTGGGTTTTTTTGTTGTGAATAATTAAAGCTTTGAGTCTGACGGTGTGTGCGCACATGTATGGTGTACGTCTGTGTGTGTGTGTGTGTGTGTGTGTGTGTGTGTGTGTGTAATTACTGGCATTTGCGTAGTGCAGCATCTCTCATTACAGTGAAGAGGCTTGCAGAGAGGACAAGGTCAAGGCTCAATTTATCATCGTTTGCTAGTCAGGGCACAGTGTGTTAGCAGGAGCTGTAGCAAAAGTGTAGCCACTTGGAATATGAAAATCTCTCTGCCTCCTACGTGACGTAAAAACAAGATGGGAGCCGCTTCATTTCACACTCCATCATGAGAGACTAACAGATACTTTGAGATTTATTTATTCACTTTTAATTAAAGCCAAACTGAAATTTGAATTCTCCTCACTTTTTGTGGAAATGACTAAAATGGTTCTCCAGCTGTTGTGCATTCTTTTCAATTTTTCAAAAGAAGGATAAAACCTTTTTTGTTTTTTTTTGGACATATTGGTGGACACAGGCTCAGGCCTCTAGGAGTGGGCATTTCCCATCCCAGTGTTTGACTGACATTTGAAGACAGGTGTTGCTAGGAGATACACTGTCAATCTCCATGGTGCGCTACCTAATGGAGCATGTCATAGACCTAGGCTACGAACATTTTTCAACAAGCACATAGCATTGATTATGTACCCTTAGCAATTTAAGCTGTCTGTCCATTTACAACATTAAACATTTGAGAGGACTCTGTGCTTCCAAGTTTGTATTTAAATTACAATACAAAAAATTCATTTTAATTTCAGTTCGACTTCAAAAGCAAGTTTGTGTCAGTAATTAGGTTTAAGGACTAATCAAAAATGACACATCTTGAAAAAATACACATGGATCAACTGTCATCTCTTTTTGCGAAGAAATCGAATAAAATAAAAAATGACAGGCTCACCCCACCCCTCTGAAAGTTTTCTCCCCTCTGGTGCCCACATCTTCATTAATGACCAGATGCCTGCTGATGAATCCAGCAGTGCTCTTCTGGGCAATCTCGAGTTTCCAACACGTTTCAGACCTTGCCGCTCCGCGTCAGTGTCACACGGCTTCTATCAAATCAAAACCTGAAAGTTAAGACAAATATGTGACAGTATGCGATAATTGGAACTAATTGGACAACATTATACAATCAGATTTGCTGTTTACTTTCCACGTCTCAACACATCAACAACTTGTCATCTGCACGCTTGGCGCTGTCTGATATCGGTGTAAATGAGCAATAAAAGCGAGAGAACAGGAGAGGAGAAGTCAAAATTGTTCCGTTTTGCAACTATTCCAGAAAGTTCCCTAATTAGGCCTATCTAGGTGGTTAATAAATCAAAAGAGAGCAAGCAAGGGGCCCCCGTGTTGGAATTCTCAGATTCGCCTATGAATAAATGATGACATATGAGACAGACAGAGCAATTATTAGCTTTCTTAAACATCGTTTACAAACCAAACAGGCTCTACATAATGCATGGGGCTGTTTTTAATGCCGCAGATCAAAGAGAATCAAATTCTCAGTGGTGCCACTGTTAAACTGACTGCAATTAAATGAATCATAAACAAAGAACAGTCATGTAGCAGTCCAGGGGCCCTCAAAGTGTGTCCCCAACGAAAGACACTGATAATAAGTGCGTGATTGGATCTCGGGGGTCCCTCTGCACGGCAACTTTAGAGTATAAACATTATGAAAACTCGTTCGTAATAAAGAATATAATTTGATGGATCGATCATGTCTGCATTATTATGCTTATTGCATCCGCACATTATCTGGCCTCAAGACAGGCCTGAATTCAATCACAGCCCGGCAGCCATTTTGTGTCAGTCAATCAAACAAGTAAATTGCTTGTATGGCAATCAGCTCGCTCGGCTGCCAGTGAGCGCTGACAGTGCTGTGATTACTCTCTCTGCTCATTCGTTTCTAATTCCTCGCCGTTTTACCACTCTAACACCAATCACAAGAGATGCCAAAGATCAAGTGCGTGTGCGTGTCGGCTCATGGTGAATCTGAGCTTTCTAAATTCAACACCTTTGACCTGTCATTCCGCAACAGAGGTGATGCTGATAACGAAACCAAACACCATCACTAAGCTGTCTTTTTCTGCACTGTGTGTGTGTGTGTGTGTGTGTGTGTGTGTGTGTGTGTGTGTGTGTGTGTGTGTGTGAGATGACAGTTCAGGGATTTAGGGAACAGTGGGTGAGAGAAAGGAGCCAAGTGGTGCGCTTCCAGCTGTGCACATGTGTGTCGGCACATGTGTGTGTTGGGCTTCCGATTTCAGGACAAGGATTGAGAGTTGATAGGACTCGAGATTACAACAGAGCTTTCAATTTTCTATTTTCTAAAGCGCCCCTCTCCCCTCCTCTCTCTCACACACACATACACAGCACTCCACCACCACCACCACAGAGCCCTGATTATTTTCTGAACAACGAGAGCCCAGACTGAAACACACACAGTAGCAGACAGGTCACACCCATAGCCGCGATATCTGAGATAGCAGCAAGACGTCCTAGAGTAGCAGGATTACTCCTTTCTGATTCAAAGGTTGGCTTATTGTTTTATTTTTTGACATAATTCAAAAAAGGAAAAAAAAACAATGCGCGTGATGAGCCTTGCAACATTCTGCCTCTAAACATCATTATATTTTACAGCAGACTGTGACGAACGCTGTGTCACTGTGACAAATAAATCACACTGGGCTTCAGGGAGAAACATGTTATTCGTCAAACAAATGTGGAAACTCGTCTGTGTAGTGGACTGGGAGAGCAGCAGTGGAAATACAGTAAGACCACTTGAAGAACATAGTACTATTTTTAAATATTAACTGTTGACTATTATTAGTATATATAGTATTGATAAGTGAAGCTGGGAGTACATACTGTATGTAAGATGATACATACATTAAACATACATATATCCTGGCTACTTGGGGATCATAGAAAATGGACTGTTCCTATACGGAGCAACTTGTATATGTTTATATATATCTAGTTTCCAACTGTTCCCCTGCTGCATGAACACACACCTTACACAAATGTTCTTTTTCTAAAAGTTTTCTTGTAAAAGTTAGTTACATAACATTTTTTTCACAGATGCTTATGCCCAAAGTGACTTACAATAAGTGCAATCACCCTGTACTGTCGTGACCTGGCTCATGACCCGGGAAGAGCCATGACAGAAAAGAATGGGAGTTACACGGTTTTAAACTGAAATGGGAGAAATTTATTACATAGCATACCATAACTGAAAAACATACTAGAGTTATGAGGTGTGTTAGTCAGTGGTATCAGAAGATGGCTGAGTGAATAAGTGATGAATGGAGGGTGTTGTATAGTGTAAAACTTAAGCTAGCAACACGGCCGAAGCCAACCAAACAAAAGCCATGCTGCCGGAAGAAGAGAGAGAGCGCGGACGGAGACAGCCAGGTCTTAAATACTAATGGACTCCGCCTACCAGGGACCGGCAAGGCAACACAGACAAGCGCTCCCACAGCAGGCCCTGCTAAAGCAGGAGGGCCGTCACAGTAGGAACAAGTAACAGCTGTAAGTTACAAATGTGTCAACAGTTTTAAAAAACTAAACATTTGCATGACTTATTTGATTTGTACATTGTAAAGTTAGTGTCTAAGAAATCCTTCTAAGACAAACAAACAATACAATGTCGTTTCTATGGAAGTTTTGTCCACTGTCACCAACCTAAATTCAAGCTTCAAGCTACCAACTTTTAACAGCTACATTTCAAATTTACACAAAGGTGAGATTTTGATACTGAACACTCATACACTATAGTTTCACTTAACAGTTCTCTGTGTTTGTTTGTGCCACAGATTATGAAAAAATACAACTGTCTGTGGTAGTGCACAGTGCACTTGTTGACAACTTGTGCTTTGTGCCTTGATTTACAGAAATCTCACCTTAATTATAATGTTAGGGAATACATAACATTTTGGGGAGTATTTATAGTACCCCCAGTGGTAGTATCAATACACCCCACTCCCACCCAGTCCATCTGAGAAACAAGGACTGAAAGCAACATAAGGACAGCACCGATTTTTACCCAGATTGTCATACATTTCTACAAGCAAACACTCCTGCCCTTAGAATAATTTGGAGGATGCTATACACACCTAAACATTAAACACATAGTAGCTTTACATAATAGATCATTAACTAAAAGTCTCCATAATAACACTTAAACATGATAACACTATCTTAGTGGGCAACATTAGCAGCATTATTTTAAAGCTGCACTAAGCAATATTTTTATATTAACAATGGGTTAAATGACTGTGTGTAATGTGAAAAGTATAGCTCCTAGTGACAAGCTCACACCCAACTCTGCAGCTCCCCTCAGCTCTACAGAGCATTTTAGCATCTTTCAGCTCATTGTTTTGGCTTTACTGTTTTGATTCACTCTAACAGCTCTCATCAGCCTTGTTTCCAGGCAGCTGTTTTCAGCAAAAAAAAGCTCAGATAAACCCACTGTACACTGCCTGAGCAGAACAGATTGGCACACTGAGAAAGTAAGCGACTATAGGCGGTGAACATAGCGGAGCATTTAGCTGCTGAAGAGCCACATTTTTCCCTTTAGTAGTTGGTGGAACCCAAAACAAAGCTGGAAGGAAAGTGAATATTAGGCTTAAATTTGGTAAAATGACCAGAAACACAACAACGAATCAATGCAAATGTCGATGTCTGCTGAATGTGTAAATAGGCAACTGCTTGCTAACACTTTCACCGTAACAACTTCATCAGGTGATAATATGACGATGATGATGATTGTGTTTGCAGCTTGTTCTGCTGCCCCCAAGTGGCCAAAAGTCATTAAATACTAATAGCCATTTGAAAATAAAATACCATACTAACCTGATATTGTTCATGTGGATTCAGGTGACCAACTGGGGAAAGACTTCCTGGTAATTCAGAACATCGTATTTGATATTCATTCATGCCTATTTTATTTCTTACAAATGCTGACAGGTATAAAGACACCTTTTCAAATGACTCACCATTTAGTTTTAGAGCTGCTGCCATTAGGTCATCATTTTCTCTGTGTTGAGATAATGCTATTAGTCAACATAGTGTTAAGCAGAAGGATGATATTAGTGTCTACAGACCGTCCTCCAGAAACTATTTATTGTGCCAACCTTTAACCCTGTGTTAAACCGTGTGCAGTCGGAGACAAACTGTTCTTACTTTGGTGGGATTTCATCATCTTTCCATTCTTGTGAGGACACTGGAAAGCCAATAAGGAAAAAAAGAAGATGTAGACACACATAAACACACCTACTGCAGCCCGCAGCTCTAAAAGAAAGAGCAATCAGGGAGATACATTGGCAAATGTCAAACAAGGATTAATGGATTAATAACATTGTTAAGTATCCTCCGAGTACCGTCTCTGTTGAAGTTTCCTATTTTTCCAGCCCTTCCTCCGTCCTCGCTCTTCTTCACTGCACTAATAGGGAATGTGAAGGGAGCTGGGGACGTTAAGAACCAATCTCACAGACAAAAAACTCTCGGCAGAATTTAATCTCTCCGTCCTCTTTCTGTCTCTATCTGACAGCACTGCTCTCCAGCTTCTCACTCCGTGTGTGTGTTTATGCGTTTGTGTGTGTGATGTTGGTGTGTTCTCCAGCCTGGGTTATTGGGGCTTCCATTAAACCACACTCAGTGTAATCAGCAGAGAATTATGGACGCCAGGGGCAAAAATACTCTGTAAGCCTTTTCTAGGTCTGTGCAAGTATATTAATGCGGGTGTGTGTGTTCATACGGTATGTGTGTGGATGTGGTGTGTTTGCATGCATGCAGGTTTACAGAGATTCGTGCATCTGTGCGGTTGTGTATTGAGGTTAAAAAAGAGAATGTTCTCGAACTTAAGAATTTATTTTTACACATAGTGGACCTAGAGCGGAAGCCTGTCTCGCACACACTTTGCCCTGGCCAATTAAAACATTCGAGGGCTAATAGGGCTGCTGCAGCTGGTCAAATCATTATCTAGAAAGTGCCTCACTGAGATACTTGCACTGAAATGCATGGGTGGCAATTCAGCCAGTGCCAACGTGTCAGTCGCTTGTTAGTCTCACCAGCATCCGATATTGTTTTTTCTACTCTTTTTTAAATGCACTTCTTCAATTTCACATTTTTATAGATATTCCCTACACCTCTAGATGCCATTTTACTCACTTACAGCGAAGACATTTTATCAACTCAGAGAAAAGATTCTGAGAAGACCTTTCCCAACCTCACGTCCTGCCTTAAATCAGCTGTAATATTGCTGACGGGACATTCTGTGAGTGAACATGTGAGTGCGTTATTCCTCCCCTGAATTCTATTAGCAGCTCCCTACTTAGAAAGGTCAGCCTTAATTTCCACAGGGAGTGATAATTACAGGGGATTTCGGCTTCTCCCGTGGCCTCCTCACTGCAAACATCCAGCTATAGAGGTTAGCTTTACTATATGCTTTTGACTTCACGCTAATCAGCTCAGTTTTGGGTCTAACACAGAGTTATGAGTCCATTTATGTCTGTCTTTCACAAGCGACATTTACCGTTGCCTTGCTTTGATTTTATCCATTGCTACTTCCTCATTGTAACATAATAACTTTAAGAGAGAAGCCAGATGACAATGATGATTGGAACTCCAACTGCATGATGATTGCCTGATGATTACAAAAATGCTATTTGCATTCAGCAGCTCACCGCTCAATGGAAAGACGACTCCACACCTCAATCACCGGAGCTGTATGCCCATAATAAATACACGACAGGCCGTTAAGACAGAAAACCCAAGTCATGTCTTATGCATACCAAACATGATGAGGAGATGAAGAACTGTGAGGGAATGATACACTGTAGTTTGGGGAGCTCGGCTGGTGTATAACTCAACTCTCTCCACTCATCCACAGGGAAATTAACTGTGGCGAAGCAGCATTACATGAATTACCAGGGTAATCCTGTACTGACACTGCCCTAATCTACACAGGGATATACGGGATCAAATCACAGCCTGCATATTTCACTGTGTATATAACAGTACTGGCAGGTGGTTCAAGGAAATAGCAAAGCAATACACCGCAGTGTGACAGGGAGGTGAAGAAGTCACAGCCACGTTAGCCACTCTGTGAGGCTGTACTTAGGCTCAGCGGTGCTTTGAGCTACATGCTAATGTCAGCATGCTAACATGCTCACAACGCCTACCTTGCTGAATCTAAGCAGGTGTACTGTTTACCACGATCACCATCTCAGTTTAGTGTGTTAGCATGCTAGCATTTGCTAATCAGCAAACCCACACATTATGTCCTGAGGCACCGATGTGTGCAAATAGTTTTTCATTAGTTCAGTTCTCCTCCTTTTCTCAGTCCCCAACTCATTCCTGTGCAACCAGTCACGTTCTTTTAGGCTGACAATATTTATAGGGTGACCTTTACTTAGGAAGAACTTATGTAATAGCAAAATATCTTTTTTGAATGAATAATTGGATAGACTCTGATAAACATCTGAGCTTGATTATGCATAATTACAGTAACAGGCTCTACCCTCTGATTGGTGGAGGTTATACCAGTAGCCTGAGAGGAAGACCTGCAGACTCTACTCAGGGCTGTAATAACGCTTCAAACTCTTCTGCATGTTTTTCCAGCAAAAAAAAGTAATGTATCTTATCAATTATAGTCAGTATTCTACTAAAAAGACACTATTTAGTATCAGTCAAAGATAAGCCAGTACAGGACAAAAGCATCATAAAGTGTCAGGTAAGGACAGCTTTTAACTTTTTAGTGATGCTATAACATCACGATTTACACACATTTTTTACTAAACTACTATTAATTTTGAAAGCCCAATAACTAATTCCATAATATGTTATCAGCTAGACTGATATAAATGTATAAACGCAGGAAATAGCATTCACATATTTAATGTTTTTTTGTTTTTTAAGGACCTCTGACTGACTTCTGAAACCAAACCTACACCCTTCACTTAGGGAAAGTAGAGCTTTGAGCTAAATGGTCACTGTTGTTGTGTCATGTTCACCATCTTAGTTTAGCATATTAGCATGCTAATTAGCACAAAGTACAAAGTACGGCTAATGGGAATGTCATTAGTTTTGCGGGTAGTTGGTCATAAACCAAAGTATTAAGTAGAAAAGTCAGAGGATCTCCAAGGTCATTAGGATTCATCCTCTGAACATCACCAACATTTTTGATGTTGAGATATTTCACAAAATAAGTGAAAACTTTGACCTGCTGGTGGCGCTACAAAAAAAAAGGTCAGGGCATCACCAAAGTCAATAGAATTCATCCCTCCTTGGCACCCTGAATATCTGTACCAAATGTCATTGCAATCCATCCAAGACATTTCACTAAAAACCAGAAATGTCAACCTCATTGTGATTCTAGATGAAAAGTCAGAGGATCACAAAAGTAGGATTCATCCACTGGGGTCCATGAATGTCTGTACAAAATTCCGTGGCAATCCATCCAAAATTTCAGTCTGGACCAAAGTGGTGGACTGACTGACCCATGCATGGCTAAAAAGCCAAAGAGACTTTGGATTGGCAGTCACAGATACAGCTAGTATGGAAGCAGCCTCGCCATCACTTTCATGCAGGTAGAGGGGTAATTAGTGGCATGTTACGAGATGAGGTAATCCAATACAACCATTGCTTTGGGCCTACAACACAGACGGATGTGTTAACGATCACCCAATCCCAGCTCCCTTGGTGCTGTGTCAATTTCCTTTAGAAAGAGACATTCCTCGGCCGTCTGCCTTTCGGCTGATTGACATCTGGTACCGCACTAATAACAACGCTGGCCCGCGGCAGAAAAAAAGTGCGAGTGTCGTTGAATGGAATGAAAACAAATGCAAAGGTTTAGCCTACTGCAAGCAGGGATCTTAAGAGTATGTTTCCATTTTGAAGTAAAGACGCTGATAGAATGGAATCGAGTAGAGAGACATGTGGGAGATTATCTCATCTTACCACTGTTGGACTGATGCTGATTCAGACCCAGACAAGGCGGGGGGAGGATTACTGCAGGCTTTTAGAATATCTCTTCAGAAAGCTCTTCAAAGAAGGTATTATACAAAACATCCAGCAATATCTAAGTGCTCTTTGTAAAGGTCTTACCAGTGCCCTACTCTTTCTAGCAGTTTGTGTCTCACCTCTCTGTCTCCCTCGCTCCCTGTCTGTTCACTGGCGAGGCTCTCAACAAGGATTTGTGAAGGACATTGGCCAATTAGCATTCCCAAACACAAAAGCGAAGCAGAGGTGAGGAAGCCAAAGAGCTCGTGTGAAACAGGTGCCGAGCGGTGCGGAGGGGCGCCGGCGAGGCCTTATCGCTGGCACAGATGTGTTTGTCTCCTCCACGGCTGCGTGGTTAATGATGAATGATTTCCTCTCTGTCTAAAGGCTTGTTGTCACATCCCTGTCAATGAGGCCGCGAGTTACAGTCTTGTAGGAGTAATGGGGTTGGCTTGGCTCCAGCCACACGGCAAATAGCAGAGAGCCGCCGAGGGAGATAGGAGAGCCGTGGAAATGAAAACTGGCTTAAAATGACGTTCCCAAACATGTCAACAACAACCAGCCTCCCTCCATCCTGCAATTTTCAGTGTTGCACAAATTGCTAATTATTTCCTCAACTTGAGCAGCTCCTTCTATAACTCTGAGGACATGATAATTTACCTTTAACAAAATTACTCTTTTTACTGAGACACACTGATGCACACTAAGCCCTCACTGCTATATGTAAGTGCTCATGATAATCTTTTAAAAATGCTGATTTAGAGATTATATCTATAGTGGAGGTTTCTCACCAAGTGCATTCACTCAAGTTCTGTGCTGAACTACAATTTTGAGATACTTTACTTCCGTATTCTGCTACTTTATTTTCTACTCCAGGGGTTCTCAACCTTTTGTAACTTAAGGCCCGCTTCTGATTGTTTAAAAAATTCTAAGGACAACCTTCCCAAATGAATAAGAAAGCTTTGATGGTTTTAGCGCCTCATTTGACAGGATTTCACCACATTCAACACACTCAGCATCACTTCCTTCCATTATGAATGTATTCAGGCTCATATTTCCTCACCACACGCTTTGGAGCTTTTGCTGGTGCAGGGTTGTCTCCCACATCACTTTTTCATTTCAAAAACCGATCCATTTTGTGTTACTGCCCTACAGCCCGCTAGATGGCGCTCTGAGGCCCACTGGTTGAGAATGGCTGTTCTGCGTCACTATATTTCAGAGAGAAATATTGTGCTTTTTACTCCACTACATTTATCTGATAGCTATAGTTATTAGTTGCTTTAGATTTTACGAACAAAATATATGTTGACACTGTAAAGTCCATCTTGACCAGCGACAACATTAAAGGCCCTGAAAACAGATTTTGTCAACCAGCTTCTTGCTCTGAGCATTTTCTGTCCGAGTTTAAAAAGTTATTTCGCATGGGAGATTCCTCTGTGTGTGTTCGTGTGTTCTCTTTTCTCCCCGGCGGGAAAAGAGAAGAGAAGTTGGCGGGACTAAGTTGGAAAAAGGTGATCTACTTCCTCACTACTCACTACTCATCACTACGTCCCTGCACCAATCAGGATTTAGCAAATCAAAATGTGATGACAGTTGTGAAGTTGTTTTTTTATGCTGCAAGGCCACTGTCAATCAAACCTGATTCACACCCACACAGGTGAGGTTTAGACTTTTAAATTTGTCATAAATAATACTTAAGGATGCAAGAATGTTTTCTGTTAAACTTTAACTTTGATTGTTACTCATGAATACTTCATGCTCATAGTACTTTTACTAGATTTTGAATGCAGGACTTTTCCTTATAATGGAATATTGTTTTAATTATTATATCACTACTTTTACTTAAATACAGGATCTGAATACTTCTTCCACCCAATCTTCCTGTTTTATTTTCTATTTTTCTGTTCTTATTCCATCTAGCTTTTTTTGTTTTCCATTTGTAGTTTGCTGCTACATCATCCCAATTTTCACACTGGAAGCAGTTAAAGGTGCAATATGTTTTTAGTGTCTTTCACCACTACATATACTGCAAATAACTTTATATGTGCTTTACTATAGAGTACATGATCAATATGTGTCAGTGTACAGTGCTGTGTACATGTGTACATCCTAGAAGTTGTGTAAAATATGGGGTTAGGGTGCATCATTGTGAGAAAAATAACAACAAAGGAGAGGAGAAGCAAGAAAAGAAAATGCAATCAAGCTACAAATGAGCCGCACAAGCTTTGTTAGGCCAGTTAGGTGCCAAGGCAAAAATGCAAGGCATCATTGCAGTTTTAATATTGCATGGAAATCGGCGTGTTTTAAATGCCTTTTCCTCTTTGTCTGTCTTATAGTGGATTTTGCACTTTCCTTCTTTTTTCCTTTTCCCCCTCATTTTCTTACCGTCTCTTTTAGTGACGGTTTGTTAAACATAACTGTGCTGCCACCTTGGCCAGAACTCTCCAAAAAAAACAAGACATTTAGATCTCAGCAGACCATCTTGGTTAAATACCTTTTTGGATTCAAACTCACAGTGTTGCAGGTGAGTAATGAAACATCCTCGTCCCTGCATTTCTGCAAGTCTACATCAATAAAAATATATAGTACAAATGCAAAGCCTCATTTAACTAACTGACTCTCCAAGCAAAGCAGAACCCAACTTTACGCCTCAAATTCTGTATTATAATGGAAGTTCATGATTGGCTAGTGTGACTGCCTGCAGTTGCTCACCGGGTCCAATTTGGCTCAATATCCAGACAACTTCCAATCTCTGAATAACGCCCTTGAATAAGAACTGCTCTGAGATAACGAATAATGCACAGCAGAGAAGGCAAAATCTAAAGTGAACGCTCACTCTTCTCTCTATCTGCCTACATGCAATTACAGTAACTGGCACAGTATACACTTCAACATGAAAGGTAAACAAAACACTCATTTGGGAGGTTATATTTCAATGTCATTCACTACGGCATCCCAAGTTGAACATTATTATGAAAAATAATATTGAAAAAAGGAGTTGGAGTGTCATTGAAAAGTAATAAGGCTGCATTTAAAGCATATACACACACACACACACACACACACACACACACACACACACAAAGAATGATCCTCTGAGGAAATATAACCATCTCCCTCTCCACTTCAAAAAAATGAATGAATTTCAGGGTTCTGGATGGAAGTCACCTTGAGCTGTGTGTGTGTGTGTGTGTGTGTGTGCACTTGAGACAAATAGGATCAGCTGGGACCCTGACTGGAGCCCTGTTGAACACCTTTTCTCAGCAAAGAGAAAAAAAAAAAAAACCCTGTGAGCTCTCTGCGTCTTTAACGAGGACCATAAAACATAACGAGCCATCTTAACCTTGAGGCCAACCCAGGAAGTGAACACTCACAGTACACTGGTGATCAAGGTGATGTTTTATTTCTTACCCCCCCCCCCCCGCTCCTTCTTCCTCTTATTGCTGGAAAATGTGTCTGCCACTAACAAAGAAACTATAGTTCTTTTAAAAGAGGATACAGGTCAGCTTCTTCTCCCTGGGTGTCATTCTCTGAGCTCTGAACACGGATCTACAGTTTGTCTCTGTTCCTGGTTTCGATGGTGATGGATGGCAGCAGGAATGCAGGAATGTTGCACCCGGTGTCTGCTGCCTGTAGCGCTATCATTAAGCCTACAGCAGCTCGTGCTGCGTTGTTCTCTGTCTTTTTTTTCCTCTCCTGGCCATGTCTCCGCATCCTTGTCTTCATTCTTCACAATCTAATGATCAGTATCCCAGCACACGCAGAGTCCGTCCGTCTCAGCGTGCGTTTTGTGGCTCCTCAATACGGCCCCGCCCGCTCTGGCATCCCTTTCAAGACAAATGATGAGCCGCGAAAACAAAAATATATAGTTCAATTTCCTTGATTCTGTCAGAAATCCACATTTAACATCTGCATTTGATACAGAATACTTTATCATGCACAGTGGATTAATTATTAATAACAAAGAATTGATTATGGCTGCCGGCTCCCTCGAGTTAATCTCAGCACTGATGTGATTAGAAATAAAAGCGGTTGCTGGGAGCTGACAAATTGACAGATCGACAGTGAGCAATAAAATTAAGTTTAAAGTCATGGGAGTGCGTAACTCTAGCCGGGCACCTTCAAATCTTTATAAAACAACTTCAAATCAAAAGGCCGGTGATCGCATACATACACAGGCCTCTGTTCTGTAAATTGGCATTCTGAGCAGATTCTTAATAATTGATGTTTGTCAAGGCGAGTGCACAGATATATCCCCTCCAGCCCCCCCAAGACAAGCATGGAACAAAAACCCCCAAATGAAAGCCAAAGCCCTCCATCTCCCAGACACTTGGCAAACACATGCATAGTCATTCAGCAGAGTACACACACACACACACACACACACACACGCACAACATCTGCTCTCTTACACATCCACACTGAAGCACACATGCACAATCACATGCAAAAGCAAACATCCTCGCGCAAACGTGTAAACAAGCGCGCAGAGCTTACACAGGTACTGCAGGTGTGCACACACATCAACGCACATGGGAGGACATGCACGCCCGAACACACACTCACAAATGAGCATCAATGTCTTTCTGTTTCACACACCCAAACACACACCGTCTGGATGTGGGTTCAACATGTCCGTTACCATCTCTCCCTCGACCATCTTACAAGTCACACTGGTATATTTATAAAGGACTTGGAATATTTCATTTGGGCTTCAGCTTATTGGACTGCAGACGCACAATAACACAAGCTTGAGAGGATGATTGCACAGATCATTCCCTCTGAAGCTCTCTCATTGAACATGTTTCAAGTATTGCTTGGATTTCAAGTAAGTGTCAAACTGTTTTTAAATTCGACCCAACAAAAACAAGCCTTCTGGAATCGTGAATGAGCGCAGCGTCTTCAAACTGTGAGTGTAGAGAGTATTTGAAGGAGGCTTAGATACAAACAGGACGTGGTTGGAGGACATTAACTCCCAGAGTCCACCAGATGTGACGGTGTCGTGTGTGTATTCTTGACTCAACTTGACTCGACTCGACTGAAAATATTGCTTGGCTTTGGGGCTCGCCAGATATGTTCATGTACCAGAGTCAGACATGAGACTCAGCACTCGTTCGTCTGTGGATACTGTTCCTGGCCGCCTGTCAACTTTGGCTAGACTCGCTGCTGCAGTTTGGTTGATAGTTAGACTACTTGCATGTGAAGCCCTGTTCAGACCAAAGATTCGCAATGAGAAGAAACCGTTTTAGAACGTTGCAGCGGTGTGAACTGGCTCATCTCAGCTTGACTCAAGCCAGCTGATGGCGTCACCTGCGACTCAGCTCGTCAAGTCACCAGCGGCTGGTTTTAGAACGTAAGCCACGTCACCTGTTTCAACAGCCTATCAGCTTGTAGTGAAGTCTGCAAGTTAGCCCAATCTGCTTGTTTTTTTATGTTTTCGCCGTTTCGTCAAAACTAGAAATTCAACTGTAGCAAGTAACTCACTGTCACTGTCCTCATTCATATTTTAAGATGCTACAAATTATATCCAGCTACAAAAAAGCCTGAAAGGCCAGCAGTCAGAACAGAGGTACAGAGAGTTGTTGCTATGGAAATGATACACCGTCTCGTCACAATGGTGTAAACTGGCAGGTTTCAGAACGCTGCAGACCGGCGCATTGCAAGTAGTTGCAAGTTTCGATCGTCTCGTTGCGAATCTTTGGTCTGAACTGGGCTTTAGTGTTTATAATTGCTTTTTTGCATATTCATTTCAATGCTTTTTTAAGACTTTTTTGGTGGGGGCTTTTTTTGCCTTTATTGGATAATGGACAGTACAGAGGCAGACAGGAAACGAGTGGCGAGAGAGGTACGACATGCAACAAAGGTCCACGGCTTGGAGTCGAACCAAGGAAGTTGCGATGGTACGCGGCTATGAGGACGCTCCTTAATTTAAACCCTTTCATTGTCTCCATTCATATCTTATTTCTGCTACTGTCATGATACAACATACATACATATTTGCAGATTTTTGTTCATTCACTGGAAAAATAATACACAACTAGAATCAGCACAATTTTCACAGTAGGTGCTGCATAAGTACAATAAGTATACAGCCACATCTGTTAACAAATGAATAATAAATTAGCTGCAAACATGCATTCAATATGCTTGTAAAACACAAAAAAAATGTTGACAAAACAACTTTGAACAATATTAGAACTGGTGGTTGCTGAAACACTTCCTGTGGACGTTGGAACTGTGACGGAGAAATGGCGGAGCAGCACCACAACCAGAACATGACACAACTGCGGACATCCGGGGAAAGAGTGAGGCGTTCATAGTAGTGGATGAGTAAAAGTTTTTTCACTGATCTCTGGTGGAGAGCCATAATATTCATGTACTCTGTGTACACAATCCATAATCTGCATGTCAGTGTTTGTTTGCTTTTGTAAAGTTGTGTTAATAGACTACATTTATCTTTCTTTCTGTTCCCATATATCTCATTTGCATTATGGTTTCAGCAGTAATTTCACTCTGCATTTGGACAGAACAGAGGCTCACTGGGAGTCTTCGTCATATAGACATGATATGGAGAAACAGAAGGAAGACCTAGACAGAGACAGAAATAGAGATGCAGTTGAGCTCCGAAAATGATAAGGCAGCCATTTTGGAGCGAGTCCAAAGCTCTCAGCTTCCTCTTTCATATGCAGATAAAAATCTCAAAAGGCATCTGTCTCCTTTTTTTTTGTACAGGCAATAAAAATATAATCTCCCATCACCCCTGTTGAAACTTGGTCTAACAGGACACCGTCCATCACGTCTATGGCTGCTGTAATGTCAAACAAATGTTCTCAGAAGGCTGTTAACACCTGCATGAGAGGATGCCGGAGGTTTTTCAAACTGCTCAGAGTCATCTCCTCCAAGGCTTTCTATTGTGCACGAGACAAGAAGTGGGTTATGGTTGCGGATTTAGCATCTCTCATTTTCCAGAGCAAAGAAGCCATTCATGTTTGCTCGGCCAAAATCTTCCCTGCAATGGTGAGGGATAAGCTGCTGGTGAAGACTAGTAATAGGCTTTTCACACCACAATGTTAGCAGGGCTGAGGGTGAACGGGGGGGGGGGTTGTGCTGTTTGCCTCCTCCTCTAACAAGCGCCAAAGATATGCATTCATTTAGTGCACACAGAGGGTGCTGAATGAATAATCTCTGGGTAATTAACATGCATGCGCCTTGCAATTGTAGCCTTGATCAAGGGCATCAGGAGCTGTAGTGAATAGAGGGATATCTTATTTAAAAACGCTTGTGATTTAGGATGAATCATGTGAGCGCATTCCTTCCTCCCCCTGCTTCTAAATCTTTCATTCCCAAGCTCCCCTGCGACTTTTCTCATCACCTGAATCCCTTCCTGCTCATGTAATTGCATCTCTTCTACCTCCACCCAGCTGTCATTACTCGCCTTTGCTGCGTCCCATCCCTCCCTCCCGCCACCACCCCCAAGTGCACCCCCCTCAACCTTCATCCTGCCTCCTCCAGCACCCACCGACACCCGCCCTCACTCTCCCTCCCTGTGATTACATTGCAAAATCTAACTCAAAAACCCGCACTCTTCCTCTCCCCAGCCTACCATGTCGTCCTCGCCTTAATTCTTTCTCCAACCAACCCCCCACACATAAACACCTCACCTCTTTCAATCTCTCCCTTCAATTGCCGCTACAGTACCCCCTCCTTCCTTTTAGTTTTGGGTGCACACAAAAAACTACTATCTCCTCTCCCATCCTGTTGCACCTTAATGTAATTGCTCCCCCAGCATTGTTCCACCCTGACTTCCCCCTGTTGCCAATAACCTCATCCCCCTTTCCCCTTCATTTTTCCATCAAGTCACTCTCCACATGCCTCCAAGCCAGGAACCCTCCACAGACCCCCGTCTCCTTTCATTCCCCCCACCCCACCCCACCCCCCGCCCATCACTTCTTCTACTACTTCTCCATCCCAATTACCAGGTAACCCCCTGCTGCAACCAGGCCCTTACAACCGTGCCTTTTTCCCTCCCTGACCTGAAAATGCCTCAGCCCCTACTACTACCTTTTTATTAAGCGGAGCCTCATGGCAGCTGAGGGTGCCTGATGTTTGATAGCTTGTTAACGCTACATCCAAAGGAGACTCTTATTAATTCTGGCATTTCAGAGGGAATTATTTTGTATTTGCCTCCATGTCCAGCCCCCACAACCACCACTGGCTGCTTTTCCCTCGGGTATCTTGCAAGGGAAAAAAAGCCCTTGATGTTAATATGGGAAAGAGGAGGTTAGCGATGCTGGTATACCAACCTGAGCAATTGGAGCTGACAGGCAGAACTTTGGCCTTGCAGGTTAGACAAAGATCAGTCGGACTCAAGGATGTCTCTTCTCCTGAGAGGCTGCGGCATTTGAATATGAGAGATAACAAGGCTGGACAAAAGCAGGGAATTCGTGCTGTTTCTGTTGGTGCATGATGATGGAGGAAAGGCCAAGTGAGGTGCTGGTTTCTTGGATTTTCAAGGCAATTATCATTTTTGGGGAACCTTGGATGGCCTTTTGTTGAAACTCAAAAGTATTTTATATTTTTAACAGGCAAAGAATCTCTTTATCTGTGTGATGTTGAAAAACAGGATCGCTCTGCTAGCAGCATGGTCTGATTATGCACACGAATGGATATCAAGTTGGTGGTACAAGCAAAAAAAAATATTTCCATCTTACTTAATAATATTATGCATTATAATTCACATGGGTGAATGGGCCACTGTTTTCATCATCCTTCTACTTCTATCTCTAACATCCACCAAGGTTTATTCATCATTGTTTCATCTTTGGTCGACTTCCCAGTTGGTGGGGAGCAGAGGTTCACAAACCACGTGGGTAATATGTGTGCTAAACTAATTAGCGCCCGCCATGCTGTGAGGAAACACAGGGACTTTTCAACCACTGATAAAAAGACAAGACATCTCACAAAACTCTTTGGCAAAGCTGTTCTTCTTAAATGGGAGTGAGGGGAGGCAGACTGGGCGCTCCTTGCACTGTTAACTCTCCTCTCCCAGGACACAGGTTTCACGTTTCAAAAAAAATAAAATAAACCATCGTATTCTCTGTCATCCTAGTTGGACCCTGGGAACACGTCATGTGAGGAGGCTCCAAACTTTTAATGACTGTTCTACCTGTCGGGACTGTCTTTTTTTTTAGTTCTGCCTCTGATTATGTACTACGAATGAACTGTGGATATGATTAATCTATTATAGCTTGGTTTAGAACCTGCTGTTTCCTGAGAGTGCACCGACTGATCAATGATGTACATGCTTGGACAGGAATTTTATTCATATTAGTGAATAGAATGGCTGAAAACAGCAGCTCTTTTGAACTCAGGGTGTGCATTATCACAACTGTACCCTAGGCTGGGCACGTATAATTGAAAGATTGAATCAATTGATCTTATTAGTTCACTAATCACTTAACAGCATATGGTTTTAAAGTCGGAAACAATCAAGAAAAAGGATAATAACTGATAACATTAATAATGGTTCTGTTCTAGTCTAGTGTCAGTGTGACAGTGAGCCAGTACACACAATACCAGGACCCTGAAACTGAAGCAGCTAAATGGAATTCAGCCATCATTCATTTTATTATGTACTCTGCTTTTCCTGCTGTGATGTGTCAAAAAGTCGTCTGTGGAAAAGGCCTATCATTTAAAGAGAATATACAAAAACATTTTATCTGACTCTCTACACTGACACATTTCAGCTGATTTTATGGCTAGATATTAGCCTACATCTGGTCGTCATCCAGAATTCATACATTTTTGGGGGTCTAGGGGACAGAATTACTAGATTTTATCTGGAAAAAGGAAAATAACTTCTGTTGTACTGAACACTATAGAATAGGGACCAGAATCAATTGACTAAAAAGTGGATTTAATATTAAGTTACTCGTAAAAGAGGCATTTGACATCTGCAGATACAAACCATTTATATTACAGAAATATTCAAAGCCTTCTTTGAACAGTGGATTCAAAGCTTCTGACGGACTGAGGTAATTTATATGACATTAAAAGCCTTGAGTGTTGATCTACTGATGTATTGATCCTCTATCTTGAAAACGGTTTAGGCCTGTGATTTTATCAGCTTAACTGAGGCAATCTGCTGGTCCTGTTCATGTTTATTAGCTGTCGTTTCCTAGCACTTCTGCCTGCTCCTGGTGATGGCTTTCAAGTAAATACGTGCTAAATATCAGTGGATGTCCTGGTTTGGAGATACTTTCTGAGCATCGACAGCTAGCTTAGCATGCTAACTGCAACATGGTACTCCAAAAGTCATGACCTTGCAGTGTTCAGGGTTCACACTCTCCAGCTTTCAGCAATAAAACAGTTGGTTCCTGAATGTAGGCTTAGAAGTGGTTAGCTACAAGACACAATATGTAAATTTGACATAAAAATGCATATTCCTCCTCGAGGTGGTGAAGGCAGCTAGCCTCCAAAAGACCCTGCACCATGCTAACACTTCCCAAACCAGTCTGAATGAACAGAGACAAAACTGATATCCTATTCGATCCCTGGTAAGACAGTAAACAAGTCAAGTCTCCAAAATGTTGAAGTAACAGAGCTTTAGCTGTGATGACAGCAGTGAGACTAAACCAAAGCAGTAAAGTTGAGGGCCTTAAAACCAAAACAATGAGCTAAAAGGAGACATTAGCCTCCATTAGCCTCCTTCATAGTCGGATGATAATTCTTTGTGGGTTCATCGCTACGAATGACCCCTTTCACATACAAGTAATCATGTGATTCATTGTTAATATTAAAATACAGCCACTGATTGTAATTACTTTACCATAACGCATTACTTAGTGATACATTACTGTACATTACCAGCAGTGACTGTATCACATTCAAAGCTTCTGATGTTCAACCTGAAGATTCACTGAGCTTATCCTCTCAGCATTTCTGGATCCACTCTGGTATGAGCAATCACAGAGCATTTACCTCCATTACACTGCAGCAGGTACATTACCTAGCTCCATCTTAAGCCCATTGCATTGTCCTCATTAGTGGCATTAATAAGTAATTCAGCTTTCTAACTTCTGTCTCCCCTTTCTCCTTGCTCTATAACTGCACACGCCCTGCCTTTGAATCGTCATCCTTTTCTGGCCCGCTAATTGCTTTCCTTCCTGCATAATTCCCCACAGCTCCCAATATTGCCGGACACATTGTCACTGGTGGATATGTTTGACACACGGCTGGTGAGAAGTTAAATGGGGAGGCTAAATGATGCTTCGTGGCTTGGGTGATGATTCGGATGATAATGACCGCAATGATAAAGGACGCTTCTCCAGTCTAATAGCGTTTGATTTCCCCGTTGGCCAGTGAAAAAGAGATAGGAGGTATCAAGGTTGCTCATCCAGTGAGAATGACCTTTAATTTCACAACAAGGCCCCGCAGATAGCAGGCGCATCTCTCTCTACAAACCCTCATTAGATCGCAGAGCTGGGAGCCGAAGTGAAACTTTGCTTAGCTATGAGCTGGGAAAGTTTACAAGGTCAACTGCCATCACTGGGTTGCAAGTGTATGAATTTTAGAGGATCTCTATCAATTGAAAACATTATCTCCCTGGAATAACTGAGTAGAAACGTATATACCGAGTGAGGACGTGGTCTGAAATCAATACACAGCCTATATGTCAGTGTGAGGAGAACAAAATCTGAAATTATCTATTAAATTGTCAACCAACAACACCCACACTCGCTTTTCCTCGGTTTCTTGTCTGTCTTATGAAATAATCCATCTCGGAATCAGTCAAAGGGTTGCACACAGCTCCCTGCCTCAGAGAGGTGGTATAAGGTTAATATTATCCCTCTGAAATCATTTTGTATGACTTTTAAATGGCGACGACAAGGTACGCCAGTGAACACTAGGAAAATATAATTTCTTCACAGTTTATTCAATTACAGAGCACCTCAGGACAAAAATAAATCTTCTTCCCCAATGTTTTACCCAAAGAAAATGTCTTATCACTTCAGAGAGCTGCTCTGGGAATCTAAATCCTGTGAGGTGCCAGTGGAGGCTATATGTGGGTCTGCTTTGCTCCATGGCACTGGAGCAGAGAATGAGGGCATGAAGCTTGTCCCCATCCTCCCTTCGTTCCTCTCCTCCCTTGACAAAACCCAATAACCACCCAGTGTTCCAACAATAGGCTTCAGATAAGGGAAAAAGAAGAGAGAATAATAACGCTCAAGTGCCATGGAGGGAATCTGTTTTTATCAACCCAGCACTCCAGAGGACGGCCTCAAAAACATTCCCCGGCATGTGCGTTTGTCGATGTGTGTGTGCGCCAACTCAGTGGCAATGAAAAATAAAAATTTTTATCTGCTTCTCACAGCTGCCCCTGGTGACCCTCACCACTGCTGAGAAACACCAAAAATACTCACCGATAAGAGAGGCCTACAAGAGGAGAGTGAATTTTAATCACTTAAGAACATGTGTTGTGGCGATACTGTCATGTTCCCTCGGCAGAGGTAGTTAGTATAACAGCACAATAGTGGAAGGACTCCACGGGGATGCCTATATAAATATGACAGTGTTGTTTATGCATGAGCTCCTCTTGGCAGGGAAGTGAATATCCGACGCTCCTGTTTCAACAACACAGGGAGCTTTTCCAGATATATTTGGACACATGCTTTCTGTCTTGGATATGCTGTCAATTACCCAATTGTATCAGTTTCCTGGTTGTCTCCACTGTTTCTTTTACAATAGATGTCTGTACTTCTGAGAGGAGTAAAATGTCTTATGCAAAGTCACATCATGTTTGAGCGTAGATAGCATAAATGGTTTTGGAAATGCTGTCAAACTGCAATGTCATTCCAGTTCTCCACTGTTTTCTTCTTTTCCTTTATTAACAAACAGAAGGCTATTTCTCAAGTTTATTCTCTGCCTCTTTATATCTGGAATATGCAAATTAAACCATTCAGCAGCGCAGACCGTCTCAATTAAATTAGTGCTCTCAAGAAGTCATCTGCTTCTGTTCAATTAAGGCGGTAGGAACTGGGCCTGGACAGGCAACCCTGACGGACGAATCAGTGCCCGGCAACTCTGACATGCTACTCAGCTCCTCCAAAGGCCCCATCAGTCACCACCGAGACAGGAAGCAGATAGAAACAGGAAGCAAGACCATAGTGGAGACAAATGACAGACAAGCTTGTTGGGTAATCTGACACTGTCTGATTGGACTGTTCTCTCTTCCCCAACTCATGTCCTGATGGTAGATACAGCCATATCAGCTGAGATTCACTCTGTCCTCCTTTGCTATCTGATGGGTGCAGTCATTGCTTAAAAATGCTGTAATTACGATCTCATATGAATCTATTTGTCCGTCCATTAGGGGAAACTCTCAGAAGGCACAGCGAGAAAACAGAGACTGGATAATGAGAGCAGAGACCATTAAAAAGCTTGAGGCTCCTAACATGATAAATTATACAGGGCATGCAAGACATACTTAAATTCTGCTTGCTGCCCGCTCATCCCAGCCAATACACTTAGGCCTGTAATGCATGGTTAATGGGAGGACTGGGAATATCTTGACAAGAAGTTATTTGAAAGTAGGCCCTTCAAAACACATGGTGGTTGGAAATACTGTATATGCTTTTAGCACAGAGAGGTCAGTGGCTCAGGGTTAATTTATCATGTGAAATACTTGGTGGAATGTCAATTGTGCAGTTTTTCTCACATGCGGAGGGATCAGTAGATGGTTCAGTCAATGTGAAGCTCCCATTATTCTGAGACTAAGAAACAAATGAAGAAAAATGAGGCTCTGGTGTCAGATATTAGCAGGTGCTTTATTGCTGGACCAGGGTTTTGGGAGAAATGCACCAATTGTGGATGGTACAGTATTGGCCGCACCTTAGTGTATCTGAGTCCAATTCAATATTTCATTACTTTTGGTGTGAATAGGTTGAACGGAGACGATGGTCGGTGTGTCTTGACGATACGCCAGAGTACATACAGCAAAGGCCAGCGCTTCTTTCTGATATTAAGTATTGATTTGGAAAGACTGATCTGAACAGCGGCCGTATTAAAAGAGCACTGAGAGAGAACCAGTCAAGGAGATAGTGTGAAAAAACACCAGCTGAGATAAAAAAGAAAGGAAAAAATTAAGAAAAGCGGCAGATACCTGTGTATGTGTGAGAGCTCCCGGGGCTAAAAAGATGAGAATTAAAGGGTGAGAACAAAGACAGAAATGGCAGGAGAAAGTGAGCCATGTAGAGCAATGCTCCAGACTGGAGGAGGTGACACTAATTGGGGTGTTGGCAGTGTAAGCTTGAGAAGGATTCTCATCTTTTTGTTGAGCTGGATTGAGGAAATGTTCACACAGTTGTGGCAGATGTCAGGAATGTTTGTGTTAGTGTCAAATCTTCCACCGTTCTCATGAAGGAGAGATGTTCTCGATGTTAACAAGAAAGACAGAATGAAAGAAATAGGCATGTAAGGAGAAAGTGCAGCAGTGTGTGTGTGTGTGTGTGTGTGGGGGGGGTATTTTGTCAACACTACTGTTGGGTTTTGAAATATGACTTAGCTCTGTGCTCTTTTCCTATTTAGGTCCCAGCATTGACTCTGGGATTCACTCATTCCCTACTTAGTGCTGACCAAAGACTGACTCCATTGGGACAGATGGAAAGAAAGTGCCTTGCTCAAGGGAAACTTGGTGTTTTTTAATTTATTCATCTTTGGTTTGCTTTTGTTTTGTTTCATAATTTGGAATGGCCTATGTGTACCACAGTGTGTGTCAATGCTAACATCCTCTGTAGGGTGGAGGCTGTCCTCACCAGAAAAACGACATTGGTGGTTTATTTAAACACCTAAAAGTGACCTTAAAGCTGCACTAATTCATATTTTTATAATAGCAATGGATCAAATGAATATTTGTAATGTGAAAGGGGTCACTTGTAATGACATAGAATTATCCCTCAACTGTAGTTCATCTCTGCTTTATGCTTCTTTTTAGCCTCTTTTAGCTCGTTGTTTTGGTCTTATGCCACGCAACTTTGCTGTTTTGGTTCACTCTCATCTCTCTTATCAATCCCATTTCCAGACATAGCAGACAGCTGTTTTCAGCAAAATAAGCTACTGTATGCCACTTGCCCAGCACCAAATGGAGGACAGACAAAGTTAGTGGTTAGCTAGTGAACATAGTGGCATTTAGCAGCTAACGAGCCAGAAATTACCCATAGGAGTTGGTAGATAGCAAAACAAAGCTATAAGTAGAGTGAATATTGAACTTACTTTCATCAGGTGGCCAGAAACATTATTCTGAACGAACGCTTGTTGCTCTGTGTCTGCTGGATGTGCAAGCAGGCAACTGTTTGCTAGCATGTTTGCAAGGTGATAATATGTCAATGCTGTTGCGCTGCCCCAAACAACCAAAAAAAAGAAGAAAAGAAAAATCAATAGGTTAAAATAAATAAACCTAATCAGATGAGATATTTTTGTCTTAAAAGCTGATCATAGGCTGATGATGCCTAAACTCAACATAACCTTTACAATAGGGGTGGCAGATTTGTTGGTTAGATACTGTAGTATTATTTGCTGGCTGGGAGGGAGTCAGATCCTTCTTTCTACTAGACAGTGAGGAGCTTCACCAGGAGAGCACAACGCCTAACCAACCAGTAGCTAGTGTAGTGACAAGGACCTGATCCCTCACAAGCTTCCCACCCACAAACACCTGCTGGAAATTGAACCACTGTGGTGGACAAGTTGGGATTCTTGCTGAGGTCGTGTACAAGTGTTTTGCCCTCTGGACCACCCAGATGCAGCTTGATGGTAACTGTTTAGGAGGAAAAGAACGTTACTTCTTCATTTTAGCCACCCACATGTTCCTCATTAGTCTGCAAACCAAATCTAGCAGCTGCCCTGTCACCAGCCCTTTCTTCTTTTTTGTAGCCAACATAAGAAAGAGAAATGAGAAAGAAATAGAATAGCGGAAGTTTCTTATAGTTCAGCTACAATATTTACCTAAAGAAGTATTTGCATGTGTTCCTACCTGTGCATGTCTTTTTCTGTAATATGTGTGTGTTGAGTTCATATGTGCACACATACCTCAGGGACTGTATGATATATGGCGGGGCTTTTTAGCAGTTCTGTTTTTTCTATCTATGCCTATAGATGATCCATGGAAGTGCTTTGTATATGTGTGTGAGTGAGGAGGGTGCGCACATGCCATCCTTGGGGAGAAGACCCAGCTATGCGGGTCAGGGTGGCTGTGATCTGAATGGAGAGCATTAATATTTAAACACAGGCTCCTGAGGGAAGGAGACTGTAAATGATTCATGATTTATACTGTGGGCTCTCAGCAGCAAAGGCTAGAGCTCCGTAAAGATTCAATGATTCCTCCCTGCTTATGTGCCCTGCTCTGTCCTCCTGTTCCTATATGGGATGCCTTTCATCTCGCATTCAGTCTCCAAGGGTAATGTCTTCTTCACTTGCTTTTCTTGATTATTTTATTATTTCTTTCTCTCTAACTTTCCATCATACTTTCTCGCTGTCGACTTTCTGAGCACTTTTGCCCTAAACAGAAACTTGTTTTTCAATGCACCATGGCCACCAAAGCTGCAGGAAAGGAACTTGCAGGATATTGACGTTAAACTGTAACTGAAGTGTCATGTACAGGGGTGAGGTACAATCATTTAGGCAGCAATGTCGTCCACTGTTGCATTATGGATGTTATTGATGGCCTCACAGTAGAGAAAATCTCCTCATTAAGTGCACTTTCACACCTCATTAAAGTTGAACTGAAATATGAATTCTCACTTTTTGTGTTAGGAAATATAAACTATATCACTCCGCAGCTTCACGCCTCTGGGTGGGCGTTTGTATGGAAGCGGTATATCCTACCAATGTTGATACAAGAAATGTTTCTTTTCCCCTAATCAACAAGCTCACATTGTGTTGTACATTATGTACAGTTACTGTTATAAGTCATCTGCCCCTTTATAACATTCAGCATATGGGGGAACCTGTTGTGCTGTTAACTCACAAATTGGAAGCCAGCAAGCTAGGCTAGCTACATTCCACTCGAAAAGTGGAAGCTATTTAGCCAAGCTAGGCTTCTAGGTTTCCATCCAAATGTAGCCCAAATTTTAACCGAATTTCGAGAAAATCTGCAAAAGAAAATGCAAATGAATGAGTGTTTCCATCCACTACTGCAATTATTAGGAGTTGGTTCATCAAGATAAATGGCTGATGGTGCTAATTTTCCAGTCGGGAGCCATTAAACCATTGCAGAAGAAGAGGGTGCAACAAGATGACACAGTTAAAGAAGCACCAGTCAAACCTCAAATGGTGAAAAACAATGTAGAAAACATGATGGAAATATGGCATTTATGTTTGTTTCATGTATTAAGCTCATGACTCAGGAAATGCAGGATTGAACCCAAGTGCAGACAGGTGAATGAGGAAGTCTGGTGAATAAGTCTGAGGGCATCTGGTGGACAGGTAGGGAATGGCAATAAATGTAACATCCCTTCTCTGTGTCCTTCTCTGTGTCTGAGACTGGACCTGCCTAGAAATCATCACAATAAATGGTTTTGAAGAAGTGGGGACAGGTGTGTAGATGGGTGAAGCAAAACCTTTTTGCGATATTTCAGAATTTTTTCGATTTCCACCCACCCACCTATTGGCAGCTCCCACTTTCTTGGTCTTGTGTTCGTCTCACATTATACAAAGGAGGGGATCTAGCTTAGCCTTAGCTGTCTCTTTTGTCATCCAGTTGAGGCAAATGACCAGACTGTCAAAACTCAAATCACATATGGGACTAAGTCATAGTTAACAACATTGGCTAATTGCATGTGTGGCCGTTGGAATTGAAGTGATATCATTAACTATTTTAGTTCCCGCCCACACAGATATCAAATTACGATTCCAAAGTTGGGAGTTGGAATTAAAACTTCACACCCCTTGGGAAACGCCAAAGTAGGTATCATGGTAGAAAACTTTAAAAAACTGAATTTCTTCTTGGTAACAATTACAATTTTGACCAAACACCAGTCAACACCAAGGATACATGCACTCAACAAAATATTGATTTCTAGCAAAACTTAATTTTAATTTCAGTTCAATTTGACATAATATGATACACACAAAAATATATGTTTGCTTAGGAAACTTTTTCTCTCACACACTGACTCTCAAAAAAATACATACAATGAAGTCTTTTTGTTCCCTGTGTACAATAAACCATATGTGGGGTATTTTTAAACTTCCTGACATTCAACTATACTGTCTGCAGCCTCTTTTACTAATAGCTGGCGAGTGAAATGCTTTAGTGGTGTAAACTCCCCACTCAAAACCACTGCTCCCAGCCCCTGCTGGTGTCAGTGTAGTGGTGAGAGAGATGGATTGAGAAAGACAGAGGGAACTGTGTGCTGGGAAGAGAGGGAGAAAATAAGGAAGAGATGCATGGACAGACAGGTCTGAAGTGGCAGCAGTCAGCCCTGATGGAGACTGATTGGAGGATGAGGAGATAAGAGCGGAGAAGGTGGAGGAGAGGCTGCAGTCGTGAAACGCGGCGCTTCCTAGAAAAGCTGGCAAGACAGATGGAGAGAGGGGCTACAGGAAAGTGAATCAGGGCTCGACAGAAATGATGAGCACCGAGCATGCCTCAGTTACAAAATGGAGGAGAGAAAAGAGAAGAGCAGGGCAAGAGAATGTGGCAAGGAGAGATTTATGGAAAGAGGAAATTAGAGAGAGAAAGGAGGGGTGGCAGGGGGGAATATGTAATGAAAGAGAGGAGGGCGTTCAGTGACTGTGCTGCGTTTGTGGAGCGAGGAGAAAGAAACAGGAGATGGGTTAGGTTCCCCTGTGCTTCCACAAGCACTTTACTGATCCACCACAGCCACTTAAGTCTATAGGAGCTTAGAGCTACTCAGTGCTCCGCTGTCCGTTTCATTGTGTCCACAACAATTATCATCCAACCCTCACCCACTGCTGCAATATCATAGACAGTGTACAGCCTAGAAGAATAAATGAGAGACTGAGAATGGAGAGAATAAACGCCACTGCTGTACAATTAATAGAAACATCACAGTTTATCACCGCTTATCATGGCTGCAATCCTAGCTGAGTTTTATCCCAGCTTTGTTACATACATCAGGATGTAGTGAGTGAGAATGTCAGATTGTTTGATGTCAGTTGGGTGTCCTGAAATATCAATGCATGACAACCTAAGATATGTCATGGTGCTGTCACTCCCACACCAAAGACACATTTCATTTTCAGTTAGTGGATTAGCATTGTGACTCATTGACTGTCATTATATTTTTGTCTTGAGACAACATTATACATGCGTTACTTTAGCACAGTCTTCACCAAAGACTGTGCCAAAATTAGTCTTCTCCTGGAAGGTATATGGTGATTTCTCATCAATGTGGGGGGGTTTGCTGACATGGTTTTATGTCAAGACAGCCTATTTATTTGCTTCCAGCCACCTAATTTGCATTTAGGTTTGCTCAGTATGAGCTCATCAGTTGGATGGAATGGAAACATAACTATTACTGCTCAGACGAGCCCTTTTAAACATGCTTCTTTTCATTATTTTCTATGGAGGAGCCCACTCAGGGGATAGGCTCTCTCCTCTGCCAAAGCAAGACGCCCTGCGTTTTTATTAATGTGTCATAAGTGAGAGTTTCTCTCCGTCTATGCAGGGAGGGAAAGATCTTCCTCAAGGAATATGAGCATCTAGAATTATATGCCGTTTACCATCAGGCTCATCACCACCTAAAGGGGGTACTACTGTGAGTATTTATGATTAATGCCATTATTCTAATGATACGGTAATGGTAATGATGATTTTAATGATTACCTACTTAGTGTAAACACTTAGTGGTGTGTGTGTAGTCCCCATCCGAAAAAATCACTTCTCAAGTCTGCCACTGCAGGCTTTTAGCAATTCAGCCAAATACAATCCTGTGGTACTGTGATTCAGCAACTGATTAGCCACATTTTTATACCACATAAATTCCTTCTATTGTTGCTTAAAATGATTCCTTCAAGTGGACTAAATTGTTATAATTAATTGCAGATTGTAGTGTGTGTGACTGACTAAGTGGTTTCCAACATTTTTGGCTTGTGACCTTTTAAAGCACTATTTGTCACAGGTTGCTTATTTTTGTGAGCTGTGAGTAGTTCAGCCAAAGAGTTATAAACCAGCGTGTCACAATCGAAAAGTAACGATTACAGACAACAGAACTGTGTGTCCCAGAAATAATGTTTTTGTCCTGTTTCCTAGTTTGTTAATCATCTTGGCACTCCTCCAATTTATCATGCAACTCCTTGGAGGTTGGGATTGAGAACCACTGCTTTAAATCATAGCATGAAGCACAAGTATTGCTATGGTTAATATACTCTACCTTATGCACTGGAGGTGTCCTGTATTAATTGGCCAGCCAACCAGAAATAACTGTTTTGTTTTACCATAGTAACTAGCAGAGTCAAGGTTACCAAACTGTCTGTGAGGCAAATGTGCACCAACCAGGAGCTGAGGCAATACATTTAATATTAATGAGTCCAACTTCCACTGGAAGGCTTGCTTCATGATGTGCAGGATTCAGATTGAACAAAATTTGCCTTTAATATATGAATATATGATGAAATTGGTATGTGGTTTGTTGTATTACTAAAGTGAGACTACGTAAGTTTTGAAAGAAGAAATAACATAGTCTTTCTCTTACAAATGAAACGCTGAATTCCTAAGCAACAAAATGAACTCTTGCCCTGTTCAATACACTCGGGGGTTTTGCAGCCTACAGCCTTGCGTGGTCGGGTATGACCTGTAGCTTTTGGTGGCTAATGTTAGCTAACTTTAGATGTTAACTGACATTACTGAGTCAGTTCACTGAATTCATGAATCGTCTCTACTTGCACTATTAAATATGTCTTAGATAAAACATTTCAGTGGTTTAATCACAAAAGTCAAAAAAGAAGTAAACACACCATAGCTCCACAACAGCAAAAGTTACATAGTCTAAACCTACTTAAAAATCACATTTAGTTTAATTTAATTTCAATTATTAATTACATAATGTGTTTTAAGAGAGAAGTCTTATTACCTTATCTTTGATTGATGTTCCATTCTCACGTGTTAAGAGAAAATTATAATGACATACTGTCACCTGTATGTAGCCTAAAAGGTGAAACTCCTACAACCCCTTTGCAATGCATCATTATAGTTCATTACATAAATGTTTTAGTGCAGCTTTAATTTTAGTGCTGTGTTAGCTGTCGAGTTGGCACCAAAAGTGAGAATGCCTGTTTGAATTACCCATTGTCCTCTGGTCTTGTTCTTAGTAACTGGTATGAATTAATATTGAGTAAAACTGCTGAACGACTTTGAAAATGTTAATTTCAGGAAATCCATCTGGACAGGCATTAAAGCCCCACAGGCACCAGAGTGATGCAGAATTCACAATGGTGCTATTTTCTGTCTGTCTAATGGTGTGAATAACACTGTGAGGAATGCTATCATAATGTAACAAGAGGCTGATCGATATACTGTCAGCTGGAAAAACATGCACAGCTGCAGTGTGTGTGTGTGCGTGTTTCTTCTTGCTCCCATCTCAACAAAAACACTACTGATGTCAAAGGCAGAGAGCAATTTAGTGGGGAAGTGTACATATGATATTCATGAACTTATTCCAAGAAACACACACACACACACACACACACACACACACACATGTATTTGGAGACACACTGTTGTGTAGAAGGTTAATGCCTACATTTTGTTCAGATCCTTACTCCACAGATAAGGCGCTCGGTTTCAAGTTTCACAGAGAAAAAAAATTGTACGCCTCCATCGTCGCTACAGGCTCTTTTGAGGGTGCGGCTAGACACCCTCCACTGTGATTAATGACTCTCTATGAATAGAACACACAGCATTAAGACATTTGATTGATGCTTTGACGATTGCCAAGCGTCCCTGCATACATCATTCCAGCTTTTCATTCTCCTTTTCAGACAGGTCAAACTGGGGAAGAGAGCAGCAAGTGAGCAAAAATTACTTGAGGAGAAACCGTGCTGTTCTGATGAAGACAAAGGCTGCCTAAGTAACAGTCACACAGTGTTTTCAAACTGCCACAATTGACCGCTCACTAAATTGTTAAACCACACTAAACCATCCGGTCAAGCTTTAGATTTCTCCCCTTGCTAAAGCGGCGTGCATGGGGCTGTAGTAAGATGAATACTCTGCATTTACAGAGTTTGGAGGGTGGTCTCCTTTTTTTAGCCTTTACAAAACCAAAAACACAAGAAGAGGTGTAAGGATGGTTTATCTGCTAAGCTTCAATCGTTAGCATGTCTGCCTTACTAGCTTATAGTAACTGAGCGTTACTTCCCATTCCAAGAGTTAGCATATCTTTAACTAACAACATTAGTTTGTGGGGTAACAGGTTACATTAATAACAGGACAGTTTACTCCTAGCTCATCCACTGTAGTATTTCTCTGCTAGTGTGGAAGCCAGTCTTGGAGTCTATAGCTTTGGGTAACATTAGCGGCTCTGTCCTGGTCTTTTTTGGATTTAGGTTACCCCAGGAACATTACCCAAGATAGCGTCACGTTTGCCAAACACATCGGTTAGTCCTCATCCTAAAAGCCCTCTCTGGGACATATGTAGCTTTAGCTTTTTTGCACGATATCATGTATGTAGCCATCAAGTGCATATTTAAGTGCCCTTTTATAGGGTTCTTGTTTTAATACGAGTCAGACTGAAACATTAAAAAGTCCTCTGGATACGGTGTTTTCAACCAACTCATCAGCTGCAGCTGATGAAATCTGTTAGCAACAGTTGTCATTTCAGCCAGCAAAATTGATGGTAATCGCCTAGAAATGCTATTGTCTACCTCAGTGTGAAATCAATGACACATTGTTTTTTTTTTTAAATTACTAAGAATTTTGATGGTAAGTCTGCTGCCATTATTAACTTATGTGCCGCATGAGAACATGCGTGTCAGGCGTGTCAACAATAACTAAGGGGGCAGGACTTAACGGTCTGTGGGTTTGACCTGTTAGCATCATAAACTTCTTAAATTTCTCCCCAAATGAGCTGACACTTCCATGATTGGTTTTATTTTGTTTATTCAAGCACATTTGTTTGTGCCGTGATGGTCACCAGACCCAGCCCTACCTGTGTGTGTGTGTGTGTGTGTGTGTGTGTGTGTGTGTGTGTGTGTGATATCGTGTTGTGTTGCGTATGCTCTCTCTGGCACCTGGTTCCATCTATAATTGATGGGCAGGGCCAGAGGACATGTCGGAGTCACTCCACACAGCCAGAGTGTGACAAGGCCACACAGAGTGACAGGGCAACATGCCGCTTCCTCACTCCATTTACATTCGACACACACTTCACACATTTCCGTACTTCTGGGACGGGCAAGTCACACTGGGAAAATGGAGGTAAAATGAAGGAGGAGAAAAGGAGCAGCGGGGCTGAAGCGGAAAAAGTTGGGGGAAATATATTGTAATTTCCAGGTTCTTAAAATATTATGGATTATCATATTATTGTCTGTATGTATATGTGTGTGTGTGTGTGTAAGGGGTGCTTTGCAATAAAAAAAATAATGGAGCATTGAAATTGCTTCCATTCCAGAAGCACACACACACACATGCACAGCCATGCAGATATACAGACGTAAAAGATAAGTCCATTGTGCATTCACATGTGCAGGTACATGCATATACGCACACACACAATTTACAAAATCATGATCCACAGAGTAATCCTGATGATGATTTTCCAGTATCTCCCAGCTGTTATGGTGTGATAATGAGAACATGGCACCTGTTAGACATTAAGAAGCACATCACTCTGTCTGGCCTGTCTCCTGTTTACCTTCTCACAGCGATTTGGATGATTCTCCATGATGGAGCCAAAGAAAGCCCGTTTTTTAAACTCCGTTACTGGCTGTTGCCTCCTACCCAGAACGTACTGGAGAACAGTTAAGCATTTAGGGCCCTAATGAACTGTAAGGCATGAGTAAACTTAGCAAAAACGGTTCGTAATGGATAGCTGAGGGACATCAACCCTGCTTAGCCTGCTGCCGCTGCAACCTGGCCCCAGATAAGCAGCAGAAAATGGATGGATGGATGGTTCTTAATAACTCTGCTGGGTTTCATTCATATATGCAAGGTGATACCTACATGTAACTGGTGAGATGGAAAACTAGTCGGTCCCTCTCCATAACTCATTACAACTCCATATCTGTCTACCGCTCTGCACCGCACTTTTTTGTTAAGCCACGCCCATATTTAAGCAATGAGCAACCACTCCTCCTCTCTGCTTGAGGCTAGCGGCTCAAGGCTACATTAGCCACTACTAGCATATCACACCCCAATCTCACAGCCAGTTGTCCAGTTAAACATGTTGATGAAGTCCACAGGCACACCTAGATGTCCGTCAGAACTGTCAGTGGTCGAGTTTCATTGTGCGTAATGTGGTGACCAGGTTTTGACAAGGAAGAAGAATGCATGGAATAAAAAGTGATATCTCTGGTTCTGCTGCATAGAGACAGAGCACAACACGTCCTACTCTGAAAACCAGGCCCACCAGAGGGGAAAACAGTCTGTGCCACAATATGCAACCAAGGGCACCCTCTGTCTACCAGAGAGAACAAACTCAATATTGTGGGTCTGTCTCAGTGTCCCTTCTCAAGCTAAGTTACTGTAGTTAGATAAGGCAGTTGCAAACATAATACTGCATCGCTTTCTGATTTAGCCACATTCCACTACACAAGTTGCATACTGTCAAAATGCTTTAGCTTAACTTGCAGCAATATAGTTAGCCTAACACTGACATTTGGATATCTGACTTAGGCTACCAGTGACAAAATGCTTCCCCACAGTTTTCCCATTCTTCCTGCTGATGCCTCACATCTGGATCCACTTTTGTCTTCTTAAAGACTTAAAGACTTTTTGGTTCGGCAGCTTATAAAAACTTAGTTCTGGGTTCTTTACCCTGTTGGTAGTGTATCCCACCACACAGCGGCTTTTAGGCATGTTTCTGTTGTTTGCTAGCAGACCAAAGTGACACAGAGGCTCCTTCGTGCAATACAAAGCCAAATGAATTGTTTTCCCCTCCGGTGTGAGCGGGACTTAATTTCGCTCTGTCTCTGTCGTGTTTTTGGGAGTTTTTTTCCCCGTAATTTTTCAGTACTCTGAGTACTCTGTTAAAGTTTGGAAAAAACATTGTGTGGAAAATCCATTGTAACGGACTGACAGTACTGGTAACATCAGCAAACAAACCTGCAATTCTAATCAGATTCTGATTCAAATGTTGTTAAACTCTGATTGGTGCATGGAAGTACATGACATCACCTTTTCCCAACTAAGCCCAGCCCACCTCAAACCAGTGAAAAACACAAAGACAGGAACACAAATGGAAAGTGAAATAACCAAAACTGTTCTAACTTTAGCCAAAAGTATTGTGCTCATGCGCTTGTAGTAAGAAACTGATTTCAGGACCTTTAAGGATGTTTTTAAAGGGATGGGGAGGTGCAAGGTTTCTTTTGTTGGAAAAACTGATGCAATAGAAACACCACCTTGCTGTCATCCACCTTCAAGTTCAGTTCTTAGCTTTATTTGCCCCGATGAGCAATTAGTTTCACAGCTAGTATTAAAAGCATCATTACTCACAGGCACAGGAAACAACAGGAAACAACAGATACTCAGCTACCAACACTCAGTGTTAATGCTTTGTTGAGGAGGCATAATGCAAATCGTCACCAATTATCACATACGCCAGTAGTTGACATTATGACTGACAACCGATAACAGCCTTCCTTCTCCACTCACCAACATTGTGAAGGCCCAAAGCAACAGAGGTAAAGAGCTCCTCTGACCTGTATTTTCTCAGCTGTTGTAAGACTGAGGAGCAGATGGGAGCACGTTAAACACAGAATGTGAGGAAGGGCAGACTCAGAGAGGATGACATTTGCTTTGTTCGCCACCTGTTTGTTGTATAGGCCCAAATCACCCAACCTACAGAACTGAGAGCTAAAAGTTGTTAGAGTGGATATAAATATACTTGATATATACCAGAAAATGAACTCACAGCATGCAGTAAGTAAGTAAGTGATTCCATCATGTTTGAAAATGGAAGAACTTACAAGAAATAAAAATATGAGGTAGCGTTATAGCTTGTATCTGGATTTGAAGTGGAAGATCTCTCTCGTTCTACCTTCACTGACCTAGACGTTGGTCCAGAGCTCTGCTTGTTTAAACCACTAGCTGACATCAACAGCGAGGCAATTGAGAGTGACAGGATAGGGAATGTCTAGGGAAGATGTAGATTTTCCTCTAACACTGTACACTACTACAAATACTACTACTACTACCATACTTGGTCGCATGCTTGCAACCTCTTTGCAAATTACAGCTTTAAACTCATGGCCAAGAGATTTCTGTTTTTATATGTCTTGATAGAGGGAAAGTGTGAGAAGGGTTCCAACTGCCACCCTCACATCTGGGGACCTCAGGTCTGTGAGCCAGTGGGAAGAGAGTAGGGTTCCCAGGCATGAGGTAGCTTTCATAACTTTCTTTTTCCGCCACAAAAGTATAAAAGCAAATAGCCCGTCATTAACACTTGATTTCACTCCTTTTCGCTCAGAAAAGAACTGTAACTGTGTAAAAAAAAATGCTGTAAGTGAAACAAAAACCCAAGAAAGCCACACAAAATTAGTGAAATTAGTGAAATTATAAATATAACTTTATCTTCATTTTCGCATTAGCAAGGTGTGGAAAAATTCAAGTAGGATAGTAGGATAACATTCAAAGTTAGTCAGCTAATGTGCTATTAAAGATTAGCTTGTTGTTGTGTGTTTGTCAATGAAGAAACCGTACCGTTACCTTTTTATCCTGAGCGGGAAAGAGATAAAAAATACTGGAAAATATGTCTATTAATGTCTATATTTTATGTATGTGTTTTGAAGGCAGTATGAGTTTAGGGGCACATAAATCACTCAAATAAAACACTGACATTGAGAGGTTTATTTTTTTCCAGATATTTTATTAGAATGTGTTTTACATTTCTCATTTTATAAATGTTAGCTACAGGCTAACATCACCTGCACTTTCTGTAACGTCAACCAGGTTTTAATTTTTTTAGTAATTTAACAGTGTATTTCTTTCACAGCTAACACACTACGAGAAAGAATATTTAGCTAGTTTTTTACCTGTCGATTATGTTAATGCTAATTAAAGTGTTGACCCGAGAAAGTGGTTGTTTTTTTAAAATCTAGATAAAAGGGAAAAAGGGACAGAAGTAATGTGCCTCATGCCAGCGGACCCTCTCTCCTCCCCTTGGCTCACAGACCTGGGGTCCCCAGACACGATGTCTTGGATGTCAGCTGGACTCTCTTGGAAAGTGTTGGCCAGATCGGAGTGAACGTGATGTTGCCTTGTACTGTACTTCGGGATCCTGAAGTATTGTATTGTCCCGAATTACATTTGAAAAAGTGCCGATTGATGTATATAAAGATGGACGACATGACAGCTCCCCAAAAAGTGAAGCCAAAACATCTGGATCGCTCCCTGGTGGCTGGCTGCAGAATAGCTCATAAACCCCGCCCCCTCCATGTTAGCCATCCATCCATCCCAAAGATGGTTTCTTATCACACTGATGTTCAAATGTTCTTCTGTTTGATTTGAATTAGTTATTTGATGCTATAAAGGTGGTGAGACGTCATGATCGACAACTTGTGATGTGTTCGCGATTGGTTCTGGCGGGTGTATGGGCGGGAACTCGATACCCACTACTGCGCAGACTCTGGCTCCAAATGACGACTAGATGGCAGCTCCTGTATCTGGGATATTTTGGCTTCATTTTTGTACAGTGGGAGAAAGTGGAGACGCGTCTTCCATCTTTATATACAGTCTATGGGTTAGCCCAGTTTAACACACAGAATATTGTGTTTTGCTGCCATGGAGGAAATAATTCCTGACATTTGAGAAGTCAAAAGAAATGCCAGAAATGTTTAGATGTTGCTTTCTTAATTACTTGATTTTCAGTGGAAAAAGGAAATGAACACTATTGAGTGGGGCCTGAATTCACAGTATAATAAAGTGACTCTACATGCAGTATAATCTACTGCCTAATTAATGATTTCATGGAACACTTTGTAAGTGCAATTTTTGAAATACAATAATCATACTTAGAAGGCCTATATATGTAGCTAGATATGTATTTCTAGTAGAAAACATATACATATATAGAAAAACACCTTGGAGATGTTGCCCAGATGTTAATTGATGTCATCAAAGGTAAAAACAAATTTAGCTTTTTAACAGTATAACTAGAAAGAAATCTGGGAAACAAGTGAAAATTGTCAGCGAAGGTGTGAAATGTTGCTGCTGATGTGAAACTGTGAACTTTTACTTTCTTTTTTATGTAGACAAAAATAAATATGTTTCCTGAAGTGCTGTAAGTGTGATGTTACAGCAGTGTAAAGGGTGAAGTGTCTGGCAGACTGACATAAATTGTTTTTTATTCCCGTAGTCTCACTGGACAAATGATTTCCAATGAATTTAAACAGAGCAAAGTACTGGAATGATTTTTTTGTGCCACAAGTGGGGCCATATCCCGATTTTTTTCTGATTGGCAATGGAAATCTATGGAACAGTAAAGGCATGTTTAGTATCATTGTGCCTCAGCACATCAAGGGGAAATCCGAAGCATCAGCAGACCGCACATTGTGCCTCGGCCTCAACTTACCGCCTCTGGATAAAGCAGGCAAATTAAATCAGCTGGGAGGTGGAAACAGGCTTACGCAGCAGAGCAACTTCCCCCATCGGCTGACAAGAGATCACCCACGACGCAATTAGGAAGTCACGCTGAAAAAAACAAAGAAGGCGGGGGTTGTTTTCACTGAGAGAATATGGAGAAGAAAATGAGAAGTCAGGGAGTTTACTGTTGGGACACCACATGCGTGCCTGCAAAGAAGGCATAAAGAAGGGAAAAGCAGTGGCGGGTAGAGGAAGCAAGAGCTGTACCCCATATGGAGCAACCTGTATATGTGTTACAGCATAACAAGCTTAGAGATGTTGTATGAGCTTAAAGCAGCATGCAAGAGCAAATAAGGAGAACAGGAGTAAGTAAGGAGACAGATTTTCAACGAGGCCACCTGTAAAGAAAGCCTTTATGCTTCACACCGTGTTTGCATGCTCTGCCTTTTTGGCTCGGCACGACGTAAGATGAAAGAAGAAATGTGCGTCACATCGCACGATATGCATTTAAACCCCATGCTGAGTGTTACTTACACAACAAGAGTGTAATGTTCTTTATCAAGTCAAGCACCATGTTAACCACTATTAGCCAAGAGAGGAGAGAGAGAGAGGTATGCGGACGGCCACAGGATCGTGCTGTGCAGAAAACTCAGGAAACACAATCAGTTAGCGAGGGGCTTAATTACGTGAGCGGTGTCGGCCATATATCCACTCTCCCTTAGACGCTCTTTTCTCACCGTTACACCTGTCTCTCTCTGGGTTCTCCACACCGTGGTGCGTGATCACAGTGTTCCCATGAGACGCACATGCTTCTTTAAGTGAGGCTGAATCGGCACATTTTAGCATGTTTTTAGGACAGGGAAGAGAGAGCAAGAGGAAAAGTTTATTGCGTCATGCCTTGGTTCAGTTGAACATTTCAGCTTGTAATGCAGCTCAAGCTTGGTAGCACATGGTCTGTCTATCTCTCTCTGGGTGATGATGTTGCTGCAAACAGGCTTAGGGGGCCTCGCTTTGGCTTCACTCAACCCTTTGACTGTCCAGAGGGATAATCTTCACTTTTCTTTTCCTTTCCACAAAGGAAAATTCACCTTTCCTCCTTTGTATCTTTTCTCTCTCCGTCCCTCTTTCTCTGCTCAATTTTTCATCTATCTCGCCGTCCTCGTTTCCGTCCTCCCATCGCTCCGGCATAATCTTCCCCCAGAAACCATTCCAGGGCTCTTTTATATGAGCAGCACAGAACATGAATTTTACATGGGTTGAACACAGTCTACTATCAATACTCCCCCTGACCACGGCGGGTTTACTCTTCCCATACAGCCCAACACACACACACACGCGTACACATTCATCCACGCAGGTGCAAATACACACAACCCAGCTCGACCCCAGAAGTCCATGAGAACACAAAATACAAACTCACACAAAAATCCACAGTTCTCCTCTTAGACAACTATTGAAGCATGAAGCATATTCAGAACACATTCTCAGATCAAAGACGTTCTGATGGCTGCCTGATATTTTATTGATCATAAACCATGTTAAGTATTTTGAAGGGGTGAATATTAGCTGCAGATATTATTTATATCTGCTGGAGTTTGGAATGTGTTTGCGCTCAGCAGCAGTGGGTCTGACAGAGGGGATGAAGCTCCTAATGTGACACATTAAAAGGAAAATCTACCCCCGAAGCAGAGCTCCTACATGTTGCTCTTATGATTTTGGATAGTGCGGTCTACGGTTTTTTGGGGCGTAAACAAGCCCCCCCATCAAAGGCAGGAACAAGAAAGGCGAGACGCTGAAAGGCTTGTCTTTGAGAAACAAATCTTAGAGCACTTCCACTCTCTGTGAATAGGAGAGTGATAACTGCGACAGTGAAAGCACTCCGGCTGATTAAGGATACGAGCACATTTTCTGCTCCACAACTGTTAACGCTGTTACACATAAAGCTGAATTAGATGTAAAAGCTTGAATAAATATTGCATTCTGCACAAAGTCAGGCTTCATTGTACGTCATTTCTACGTGTTTGACATCGCAGGCTGCAGCCTTGGGTTTCTGGTTTCCAGCTATTTGAGGTCGTTGTTCACAAACATTGACTGAACTGTCTGGTGGGAAGGGCTGTTTTAAACCTATTTGATTGTGATAATGAAGCAGAAGAACATGAAAAAGACAAGTACTGTGAGCAAAGAATGAGAACACACATGATATATATTTGAGTGCAGCCTGAGCTTCCAGTCTGGTCTCCACCCTGCTCTGACATCAGCGCTCCAGAATGTAATTGACAGCATCTACACACACCCCTGCAGTAAATCTGCCTTCTCTGGACGTTTTCTCTCTGTTACCATTTTGTGTTAGCTTGCTGATTACATTACTGAAAAAAAAAATGGGGAAAGTTAGAAAGTAGCTCATCTTGTTCTTGCAGAGGAGGAAGAAGAGACAACTCAGAAATGGAGGATGTACTTAAGGTTAATGTTACTGACCTGGAAACTGTAACAGGCTCGGATTTTCTCCGGGGCTGCTATTTCCGCCCCCCTCTCTCTTTCCTTTCCAACATTGACATATTCTGTGGTGTAGCTAATAAATCGAGAGTTCTTGGAGAATTAGGGCCTCAGGGGGAGGGCCCCGGAAATGCACCGTGTCCAAAATGTGAGGCACGTAATTTGGACGGGGTAAAAAGCCCAGACAGGAAAGTATTAGGGTACATTATTTTGGTTAAAATCTGGGTTAAGGGAGAGTTTCACTGACTGGTTGAATCCACACAGAAGTATACATGAAGTAAAGAAAGCTTTGTCATATGAATAACTATAAATTTCCCATCAGGTCAGGGGCCTTATGCTGTGCTCATGCATCAGGGTACAGACACTCAGCTTCATCTTGGTTTTTGTGCAATTCCACAGAAATGTTAATGTCCAAGCTGTTTTCAGTAGTCACAGTCTGCACCCCACAGTCAAGCCACTACATTCCACTCTCCGTGAAACCTGGTGACACTATAAAAACACAGCAGGCTACAAAACACACTTCTCCTACTCTAACTAAGTTGTCAGATTAGCTGGTTTAAATGGTTTTTGATAGGCTGGCGGCTTGTGATTAATTGGGGGGGGGGGGGTCAATAGAAAGTCTAATGAACAAAAAACTCCCAAATGATTATACAAAAATGTGGCTACTTGTATGACAATTTGGTGGGTATTTTGTGTCAGTCAATTCTGGCAACACTGCACGCACTGGAGATTGGGGTTCATTGTTAGGTTTCGCCTACTAAAACATTGGTTAAGCCTAAGGAAACATTGTGGTTTTGGTTAAATACTGAAAAAAATCAATGCATTCCGTCTAGTGCTTTAAAACAAGACACAGGAGTTGGTAGAGACCAAAAACAGAGCTAAAAGAGAGTGAATATTGGACTCACATTCACCAGGAGGCCAGAAACACGACTCCAAATGAATGATAATGCTGTTCTGTGTCTACTGGATATGTAGATAAGCAACTACCAAGTTCACCACATCAACATAAAAGGTGATAATATGTCCACATTTTGTTAACAACTTGTTTCCACTGCCCCCAAGTGACCAAAAAACAAAGGTTATTGCAGGTTTAAGCAAAACAGCAACAGCAAACATGGTCTAAATGCTGTTGCAAATTCTGGTAGGGAAATACAGCAACAACCTCCAGGTTCTGAGGACAGAGGACATGACATCAGGGTCCTCAATTATAGCTATGCCCCTGGTTTGCAGATACATTTAATATTGATGTATCCTTAAAAAAACTAATCTGGTTGGCATTGCATTTCTTCCAAAAGCGTTTGCTACTTCAACTTTGATGAATGTGAATGTCATTTTTTTTAGAAGACAGGATTGCTTATTCATGGGAACTGAAAAATGGAAATACAATCATTCCTCTCTCCTCTGTGACCAAAAGACACTGCAGGTAACATAATTGATCCAGTTTTTCACAGTATGGAAACTGCATCTCTGGGGCAAAACGTCTCTGTCTCACCATGATATCAGAGAGAGCAACTTTTCACATGTTTTCACCTCAATTTTAGTTCTTTGTTGTAATTCTGAAACAAATGTTGAGCATTAAACACTGTTTCATTGTATATTTTCCTCATATTCTTGAACTGAACTAAATTTGCACTACATCTTCAATACAGTTGGTGTGACTCACCTTGATGGCTGGGCTACTTGACTTGTATTTGACAAAGCATGCTTTGACTACAGCAATGGGTCCACAATTTATGAAATCTGTCAATAACAAATACTTCTTGAAGTCTAACTACTGGGCTCCATCTCATCGTATACCTCATTCGAATTCCTCTGACACTGTGGGGGCCTGTGATATCAACAGAAAATAAACATGAGCAGAATGCAATGATCTCATAAAAGCAAACAGCTCTCTCTGTTCATCGCTCATTATCTATTTCTCTTTATGTCTGTCTCTGTCTCCGCCTGTCTCTCTGTTTCCCCCCCTTTATTGCTGCTTGTCTCCCTGATTCTCCTTTTTAGAGAATTCCACGGCCTCGCCAGAAGATTGCGGTGATATTTATGAGAATAAATAGCTGTCCAATACCCTATCTCTGCCTTTCCTTCTCTGTCATTTCGTTAGATCTTCCTTCTTCATTTCTAATACACACACACACACACACACACCCCGCGTTGCTTCCTCCCACCCTGTAGTCTCTTCTTCTTCCTCTATATTGCACCTGTCTCTCAAATGCTTTAGTTATCTCCGGAGTCCTCTTTATCCTCCCTCCCCCCCTTGTCACCGTTCTCTGTCTATCGCTATCTTGCCTCAGTCCCTCTTTTTTTATGCCTGTCTTCTCTTGACAGAGGTGTATCACAGCAGAGGTGGCTCTCAATCTCGGAGAAGTCACTTTATCATGTAGCAGTCTGCTGCGGGTGTTGGAGCTGCTTTGGGTGGCCGGCGCAGCACGGGATTGCTGTTACATTGTCAAATGCAAGTGCACACACACACACGCACACGTGACACGACATACATGCAGATGCCATCCTCACAATTCTCATCCTCCTCTAATCCCAAAGCCACCCCATGTGCAGAAACCCTCTCTGTCTCATCAGTACCGCCTCCCCCCTCCTCCTTAAGACATGGTGAGATTGCTGTACACACACAGCCCAGCACTACATCCCAAAGCTATTAGTTCCTGACAGCGTCCTCCATTCAGCCCTGTCTACCCCCCTCTTCCCTCCCCACACAACTCTCGGGGATCGCCTCTCTGCACGCCACACCGCACCCCTTTAATAGCTTTCCACGCTGCAATCTAGCCGCCCGCCCGCTGAGTCAATTGAGTGCATTATATTCGTAATTGGAGGCTATTGATTGACAGACTCCGAATGCGTCGCAGGACAAAAGTGTGGGAGCGTCCAACTATGTGCACAAAAAAGCAAAGCTCAAAGGATTTCTTCTTTTTTTTTTCTTCTTCAGGAATCCCGACAGGCGAGCACACGTGGGCGTTCTACGCTCACACAGACACCTACACACACGCTGACAGTTGCCAAAATGAAGCTTAAAGTCCTCGGTCCAAGGTCATTCCATCCAGAAAGGCTCAGAAATTGACTGTGAAATGGGAGGGAGACATTCCAGCAAACACAACTGTACAAAAGAACGTACAAAAGATGGCTTAGGGCCTATCAGTATGCTTGATTTGTAGCCTGTTATGTGCTGTGTAAAAGAATTTGATGTTGAGCCAAACATACCTGCTTCTGTTTGTGTGTGTGTGTGTGTGTGTGTGTGTGTGTGTGTGTGTGTGTGTGTT
>LKNJ01000519.1:99713-156557 GCA_002120245.1 Maccullochella peelii
TGTGTGTGTGTGTGTGTGTGTGTGCGTGTGCGTGTGTGTGTGACAGTGTCTGTGTGTGTATATGTTTGTGAGAATTTCAGTTTGAATTAGTGCCTGTCTAATCATTAATACGCTGTGTTCAAATATGTGCTCTCTTTTCATCAATACTCAAAGTTTTTTTTCTGTAATTTCCTTCACAAGGTCAGGCCCGGCTGGAGGTCACACAGTTAGATGACTGGGTCTGAGAAAGAGGAGGAAATATGGCTGGCTGATGTGAAATTGCTAGCAAAATGGCCTTGGTTTCATATACCACAGACTTAGGTATTTCTTTAATACACAGAATTGGATGTTTTGCAGCTTTACCTTGTTCTGTTGACCTTAGGGGTAGGAGTGACCTCCAAGCACATTTTAGAGGTGGCTTAATTGCATACAAAGTCAATAGAAAGAGGCCAGTGAATGTGAACAGACCAAATTCGATCTAGATGTGGCAAACTGAGGCAAAGACTTGTGGATAGGAGTTGTTAAAAAAATACAAAGCAAAAACTGTGTAGGCTACTTATCCTGAAGCAGGATAACAACAGGACGAAGGAAGAAACTGAAAGAAAATAAGAGAAAGGAACTGAGTTCTTAGCAAGTTTTGAATCTGAAACACATACACTGGGCACACACGTGCAGTGCGTGCATTGCTAGCTAGCTAGCCTCTAGTGGGTACAGTAGATGTGTTGCTAGACTGTGCAATGGATACAATAAGTCTGTTGCTAACAACAATAAGTCTGTGGCTAACAACAGCTAGCCTCTGTACAGTCAGGTACAGTAGGTAAGTTGCTAGTTAGCTACAGCTGTAGCTGTACAGTTGGTACAGTATTTGTGAAGAATAAACACAGACTGCTCAAACAGTTACATACATACGAATAAAGCAAGGTAAAACTTTGCTTCACATTCAATCTGAACGCACCTTTCTTTACCAAAGACAGAATAGGAAAGTGGACATTTGAAAGGTTTTGTCTATAAGCCTAATCAATATTTGATGGTAAAGACAGGCGTAAATTTCAAACTTTTCTGAAGAGGTCAGGAAGTATCCGGCAATTGTATTGCACCAATGTGTAAACCAGAAAGGTAACACAAATCATTGAATCAAATCAAATTGAGATCAGACCTAGCCGTGGAAGGTCATGGAGAAGTCATGAAATTTTACATCTGGGCCACAATGTGAACCTTGATGTCAGACATAACACACAAAAAATCAGTCAATATATACAAAAAAACTGCACATAAAATATGTTGCACTGTACTGTGACTCTTAGAACCATCCTTGTGTTTCATGAAAATACCACCACCTCTTTTCTGCCATCTCAGTTTTCTTCTGCAATATTCAGAATGGCGTCCTGAGGTCACAATCCAATTGGCAACAGACCGAACCAAGAAAAATAGAAGAGAAGAAAATGTAGTCCAGGTAGGTAAGGTGAAAGAAATTGCTGCTAACTGTCACCAAAGGGGTCAGGGAGAGGTCAAGGGTGAGGGACAGGGGCCGTTGGGTGTCTTTAGTGGTAGGGGGGGGCCCACAGAGGTGCTGGGGGGCCCACAGAGGTGGCCTGGGTCGCTCTGGCCCCAATTGATCCCACCCCCACTTGGGCTGACACCTTGCCAGAAATTGCCTGTGTTAGCAATTCAGCCTCAGGGAAAGGGTTGCTAGTTAGCTGCTCCAGGTGAAAAGACAGCAAGAACAGAGACACAAGCAAGTGGATCAGTGTTCACTGAATATATGAACACAAAAGAAAAAAAACATTAAAAAGTTGGGAACACATCATTCGATATCACAGATATATAAGTTCCAAAATAGCAAATACTTCCAAGGTTTCCAACGAAGTATTCATAAAATGATTCCCAAGATATCTGTATTTTTTTCATAGTTATAAAGCCATAAAGATGGCTGATTGGGCTTAAATCTTTCACTCAATGTAAGTGTGATATACTATGGAAACGTACTGTATATGGGACACTATGATACATACAGTTGATTTTTATTTCTCTATTTTATCAATATTATTTTCTTATATTATGGGGAGATAAGTTATAAAATCTTTAGTTCAGCATTTGGGCTTTCAGCTTATTACCTTTCTTACCAAGAGTTAGATGATAAGATTGATACCACTCTAATGTCTGTACAGTGAATATGAAGCTACCACCAGCAGCTGGTTAGTTAGTCAGTCCTCAGACTGGAGACAGCTGGCCTGGCTCTGTCTGAAGGTAACAATATCTGCCTAGCAGCATCTCTAAAGTTAATTAATTAACATTTAAAATCTTGTTTGTTGCAATCCGTACAAAAAGTGTAAAAATGACAAGTTGTTGTTTTACGGCAGTGTTATGTGCGGGACTATTTCTTGGCTGGGCAGAGTGACTCCCTTGAATCTTGACGTCACTGTGAGGTTGTCTGGTAATCAGCAGAGACTCCATGAAGTCACTGTTACTACTAGTAGCTAACATGTGAAACTCTATATATCTACTTGAGCATAGTAATATTTTAGACTGGATCTGCACTTGACAGTTTGGTCTGATTATTTCATATAATATAGCAGCTTTTAAACACATTTAAAAGTGAATCTAGAACCTGTTTTTGTATCTGTTTTATCTTTGTGCTGCAAGCCAGCCCAGCACACTTCTTGGAGATGGTTTCATTTCTCTGCATCCAACTGTGCTAGGAAAAAATCCTTTGAGAATAGCATATTGGGATAAATAGTCTGCATGTAGGGGCTTTTTTGCAGTCTGGCTTTGTCTGCCTTTCACACATAGACAATTTCTCTCCATCAACACTGACCTGCAAAGGCTTTCTCTCCCCTTTCCATCTAGCTATGCAAGAATGGATTTTCTGCGCTAAATCAAAACCATGAGAGGCCAAACCTCCAATGTTCCCCTTTTATTCTTTTTCCATTTCTTTTGTTCCATGCTGCTGTCGTGTTAGTCAGTTAAGCTTTTGAAAAACACTGGTTTTGAGCGTGAAGAACCTTGATAACAAGGAATGCCTTTGCTTTAAATGCAAGATGCAAGATGTTTTGTCTAATAAGTGGGAAAGACACATTAAAAATTTAATTATGTAGTTTAAACACTCATGTAAGCACTTTAACACCTTGGTGACATTTCTTGAACAGCAGTCAACTGGTGCTTGTTTCAATTTCATTATGTTTCAGTATGTGAAGTATAGTGTCTGTACATGCTCAGATTAGGAAGAGTGAAGACAAGTTCATGTTATACAAGTTGCTGGACATACTGTATGTCATGCTGTCTTTAGATAGGTTTGCAATGGTAATGCAGGGGTGACATTATTACTTTTATACTTAGTTTGCTACTTTTGCTGCTTAGTTTACAAATAGAGTACAGATAGTTATAGTTCATCACTTCCATTGTTACTAACTCACGAGCACTCCAGGGTTGTGTCAGCTCACCGCTACTCTTTACGCTTTACACAGACGATTGTAAAACTGATATTCCAAATACATTTTTTTTAGAAGTTTTCAGATGATACTACACTGTTGTCTTTGTTAGGCACTAAAAATTATCCTAATATTCATCAGTATTGTACAGAGAGATTAGTGGAGTGGTGTGTAAAGAATTCACTTGTTATCAATCCAAAGAAGACACAAGAAATAATTTGTGGTCTTCCAGCGAACTCTTATCCTCCACCTGTTACTATAAATATTTAGGCATTGTATATGTTTGTATTGATTTGTATATTTTAACATTCCAGTCATGACAGACATGATCTGAGGAAAGACCTAAATACTCTCCTTTTACAATTGCATATGACTATTTGGTTACCACAATTCTCTCTGGGTAATTTAAAAGAATATTTTACTCAGGTAAATAGGATTATTATGGTAGCTGGTTAAATGATTGAGCCGGTAGCTAAACCAGAGTGTTGTTGTAGCCAGTGATCGGTCCCAGTATTGCCACTTGTGACAGCAAGAACGTTCTTTGAATACCTAAAATGTAGTTCACAGGCTAAATTAATGTAATTGTCGTGTATCCAGTGAATGATGGAAAGACAGGGGTAAGACAGTCTGTTTCATCAACATTTCACATGAAAGCTGTGGATGTAATGAGATGACGGCTGCTCTTTGAAACCTCCCAGCAGCCGCCCTACTTTGATCTGCGCCGGGCCGTCTGCAGGAGTGATGAATTTCATCGGTGATCGCTCGGCGCACACTTCAATGCTTCCTCTGAGCTTGTCTAAAGAGGAAAGAGCCTGAAGAGTCTCACCTTTCCTCCTCTACCTATTCACCGCTTAAAGGCTTAATGGACCGCATTACTCAGACCACTCAAGTATGCTTGTGAATGAGCTGTTTAGCCAACTAATGCACACTATACGAGCCTATTGCTTGCTTTTCAACTTAACTGATATGCTAATGTGTCATTTTTATGAAAGTACATGTGGGTGGCACAGGAGATGAGGAACCACTCTGCCGTATCGTTCAGCCAGGAAATGTGCACTCCTGGGGAAATCAAATCCCTTAACTTGAGTTGTGTGTTATACATTAAACAGGAAACAGTGTTTCCAGAAGTCTGCTTTGAGCTGAAGGGATGTAAAGTAGCCAAGGGGTTAAGTTAGAAAAAGGTTTTCTGAGACACTAAGTTATCCTACATGATCTTTGCCTGTGTCCTTTTGGGTTCAGCTGGGATAAGCTAGCCTACACTCAGAGTCTCATTGCTATTCTGGATCTAGACTTGACATTTCTCTCATTCGTTCCAAATGTGACCATATCAGATCCGGCCGGTCTGTCAGAGCCATGGCTGTAATGTCCTGGTCAAGTTGGTCGCTTGCTGAAATAAAATCTCCCTTTTTCATCATAGGCTCATGAACAAACAATTTTGCACACAAATACATACATTTTTGATTTTACACAAAGACCTTTTGAATCACTTGATAACCTTCAGTCTACATTTGTCTGTCTGTTCTACCATCCCTGTTCAAGTCATTGAACATGGAAATGTAGAAAAAAGCTTGAGTAATGGTTTTAAAGTGCAAGTTGCCTCTTCTCTGATCTGTGGTTTGGATCAGAGGAAGCTTGATACCAGTTTGCATCCTGACCTTTCCGTCTAGAAATGATGACTGACACGAGATTGTCCAGATTGTTGTGCATCTGTTGGCATTTTAATCATCATAAAACCATATCACAGACTAGGTGTGTATGTCAAAGTGCTGGATGCTGACTTTCTTCCTGCACTGAGTACAAATTATCCACGTCCATCCATTTACTTTTGGCCCTTTCATACTTACTTTTAACCAGGATTAGGTAAACTATAACAATATGTCCAATATTTATTTAATCCTTTATTTAAACTGATCATCTCATTGAGATCAAGATCTCTTTATCAAGCAAGGCCTAGAATAGAATGAACATAAATTCAAACAACAAAATCAATAGACATAACAACACACAATTTACAAACAAAATTAAAATGATTTAAAAAGACAATTACAAGTGGTATTCAAAATGCCAGAGTATCATTTTTTAAAATCTTCAAAACATGAGAGATTTTACATTTGTAAAGAGCATAGTATTTAAAAACTGTTTTTCCAAGCTCAGTTTGACAATGTGGTCTATGTGATCACTCAGGATCAGATATAGTCCTTGATTAATGAGGACCACCTGACCTTTTCATGTAAGACACAATGAGTGAGGAATTTATCCCACATTGAACACTGTGATACACTACGTCAAGATGCTTAAGGTGGAGGGAGCGGCATGCATATATATAATATCACCATAATTAAGCTCAGGCATAATGGTAGATTGAACAATGGTCTTGTGATTAGCAAAAGAGAAACTTTAAAATGATTTGTTTCTTTACAGAAATCCAGTTTTCATTCATTGTCATTTTGTGAGTCAGGTGTTGTGAGTGTGTGTCTGTTACTCAGCCGAATGCCAAAATACAGTATTTGTAACAATTTCGATTTGAGAACCCTGAAGGGTTTAGATATAGACAGTGGGCAGGATCTTATCTTCTGTGTGAAGAGCAGATTGTATGTTTTCAATGGCCAGATTAGGAGAAGAGCTGGTGGCATGTAGAATGGTATCATGTGCGTAAAAATGTACATTACACTGTGGCTGAGATGATATTATTTATGTATATAAAAGTGGACCAAGAATAGACCCTTGTGGTGTTGGGTGACACCTTTACTAACATTAAGAGCACCTGATCTGATCTGGAACCACTAGAAACCACTGCTTGACTTCCACCAGAGTGGTAGTCATAAAACCGTTTCATGGACCATTCATCTAAACCTAAATATGATCAACAGTATTGAATGCTTTAGAAAGGCATATAAAAAGTGCAGCACAGTGATGATGATTGTCCATTAACAATATCATTTATTACAACAAGTGAAGCTGAATATTATACCTTTATTACATATGAAATTATGCCAAATAACGACTGAAAACATGTGAAAACTGACTAAAAATGGAATTTAGTCCTTCCACTAAAACGAGTGAAATGACCAAAACATGAAGTTGACGTGTTATCGCTGGCAGTGATTTATTCCATGCTGCTGCTGCAGATGCAAGAGCTCATAAAACAATTCCCACCAACCAAAGCCCACAAAATGTGGCAAAACCTATACTGGAGTCTCTAAAGTTCCTTTAGTGATCTGGGGCAAGGGGAGAGAAAGTCCCAGATATAAAATAAAAATATATTTTTGAATCATTCTTGTCTTTTCTCCTCTTAAGAGGAAAATCTATTGTGACACCAACACTTTTCTGGACTTGTTTTTTTGTGAACAGAAGCATGACACATTACCCGGAAAGGTATTGCTTTTGAAAAGGAATGCATGGACGAGCTGACTTTAATTTATTTTTTCACTCCCAGTGTGTGATGTGCTTTTGATTGGCCATCAGGCTGGGCGATTACTGCCAAATCAAGATCAGGGTAAATTGATGTCTCTGTGCGGGGCAAAAGCAGACTTTGTTTTGTTGTTGCTGCATAGACATCAGGGATACAGTGCTCAGACCAGCGAGGGTGACTTTGACAGCACACCAGAGGGCTCTCAGAAGAAGGAGAAACGAAATGAGAAAATGTGGTGGAGGTAAGAGAGAGAAAAGCCTAGAGAGATGGCAGAGGCCAAGAAATGCAGACAGGAAAAATCTGTGAATAGCAAAAAACTGTACGGAGGAGTAAACATAAAGAGCTTTCCTCTGAGGCTCTTCATGCAATCGTCCCTGTCATATTCTGCAAAGCTTTGCTTGCCTGTCACAAAAACAAGGTTAGCAGTTTTCCAGGCTTAGTGGCCCCCTTTCTGTGTCAGATACCAAATGTTTTATTAAAACCTTTTTGGAAAATGTCATGTCTTGCTGCGAAAAAAGAGGAATGAAAGATAGATGAAAAATAACACTGACAGGCCATGAGTGACGAGGCGTTCCGGCGCTGAAATTAAGTCTAAACAAGAGGTTCCCGCAGAAGTGACCTGCGTTCATGAGACAGATCAGTCAACTTGATATTTTTCACAATGAACGCACCCTGCTGCATTTTCCAGCGAGGTCTTGTTGGGTTTAGATCCAATCTGCCAGTCTGTTTATAAAAGAAAGTGCCCCAGTTCCATAGAAAGGCAGCAAAAGATGTCAGAGAGGGATGTGATCTGATAGCGGATACGGGGAGTGGAAGATGAAACAGTGTTAAAATCTCGTCTGTCAAATGTCTGCTTGCAAAGGCTTTGGATTTATTTGTACTATTTGTAGCGGCAGCTGGCTTGTTGCTGTACGGCCAAGATTGCCTGCTCACACTGAAATCCTCAAGAAGTTAATGCTCTCGATATATAAACTAGAATTTTGCCAGTGCTCTGAACTGACCCAGTTAGGTGCCAGAGTATAGATTCAAAACTTGATACACCAGATGTTTGGATGCTTCGCACCAGGGAACAGGTAGGAACAAGATCAAACTGGGAAGCTGTCAGTTATTTGTCCATTTTCTGAGGAAATAATCCATCTGTCGAGGAATAAAAGTTTGCTTCTGGAATATATAATGTACTTATGTAAGAAAATATTTAACATTTCAAAGTACTTATTTCCCTCAGGCTATAAGTCTGTAATAATTGCAATCTAGACCTCCTCTGGGGCCAAGAACTCACTATGCATATGTATGTGGAGGCCTTTTTGGTCCGCACACCCACCAGACCATCCACCGACATGCTGGAGAATCTCTCCAGAGAGAAGCATCAGAGTGCAACTGAACGCCCACAGAGTCTGCCATAGCCGAGGCGCTGTCTTGTTTAGCCAGATGGAGCAGAAAGCCGAGCGTTCCTCCAGCAGAGAGTCAACCTTGTTATCCAGTGGCCGAAAAACTAAAATCCACTGCACGGCAACAGCAGCGGGCGAGTAACATCTCGTTATCCCCCTGAGGCCTCGCGTAACACACAACCCAAGCCTCATCTCATTGGGATGGGTCAACGTATCGGGGGGAGGGGGGAGGGGGGCTGATTTAACCCCGGCAGACAGCCTAGGGAAGGCTGGGGACTAGAGCGAGAAGCATGTCCCAGAATTGGCAGTCCTGGTGGGGCCAAAGTGGCTGAACACACACACACACACACACACACACACACATATGCACACACACGCTGCTGCAAAGGGTTCACAAGCTGTGGAGGAGAATATGATGGGCATGAGAGATAGAGGGAGGATATTATGAAAGCTTTGTGGAGTAATATCAGGAAAGGGTGCCCTATTCAATCACAGAGATCCAGAGGCTAAGTCTGTCATGTAATTAGATGCTCTTTCATTCTCGCTTCCCTCTGTCTCATTTTTTCTCCCCCGCTCTTGCATACTCAATGACACACACACACACACACATTCGCCGTACAAAGCTGTGTTTTCAAATAAAAGGCTGTACATTAATGAGAACACCACCACCACCACCTCTATTTGTATTAGCATTACACTTGCACATTAATGGCACCTCTGTTCCCTGGGTTGCGCATGGAGGGCAATGCCCCCTTCTGTGTAAGGTGACAGGCGTGACTGTTGAAATGTCACCCAGATCACAGCGGGGACGCACGCAGACACGGAGGGACAGGAGGAGATTTAGGGAAATGAGACAAGGATTGCGGCAGATAGGGGAGGGGAAGATAGAAGAAGACGGGGGAGGAAGGTGCAGGGTCAGACGGCGGGATTACAACGTGAGGGACGGAGACATGTAGGAGTGAGGCGTTTTCCAGGCAGAGAAGAACAGAGGGGAGGATGGGATTGGTAGAGAGGGGTTGATATAATGATAGAAGGATGGAGAAATGGCAAAGGGTGAAAGCAAGGGAGGAATGGTAACGCTCTCTGAGCCGTATGCGCCATAATTGGCCAAGTAAGTCGATAAATTCATATCATGCCACGGACCGATCTAAGTGTCTTTATCTTGGTGGGAGAAATGCCGGGTGCATCTAAGCCATCTAGTCTATCTGTAAAAAGGATGAGCCCCGTTGGGGTGATTAAAGCCGGAAAGCTGATTATTTCCCTCCGGAAGCTAGTCGGCATTCTTATACTGTAAGATGTGAGAAAGGATCTGTGTGTGCTCGCTCTTTTTCAAGCATTCACCACCAGTCTATTTCTGTGCATGCTAGTGTGTGTGTGCGATGCATGAGGCAGAGAGTGTGGCCTCTGCGGTCGTCTGATTTACCATAACGGGCCTTTTAGACTTTTGGGGGGGGGGTTCGCCATCCCTCCTGCACGGTCCTCCCCCGCAGAAATGGCCGTCTATTTCCGTGAAGACGCTGGGATAATAACAGAGGAGGTTCCTGGGAAATGGCTTTGGGTTATTTTTTTGCTTTTGTCTCAGTGCTTTCAAGCAGGCGGGGTTTCTGGAGGCTAGCTGCCCCACGTTTTGACTTCTTTGTGTGTCTCCCAGTGGTCTAGTTCACCCTGCTGTTCAGAGATACTGTGCTACTGTATGTGTGTGAGTGGGTGTGTGAGTATCTGCAGGCAGTGTTGGGCAAGTTAGTTGATATATAATTATATTAAATATCGGTGTGGTCCGATCCAACAGAAGAGCTACTGTAGCTCAAACTGCTGAAAAAGTTAATGCTGGTTCTGATAGAAAGGTGTCAGAACACACAGTGCATCGCAGTTTGTTGAGTATGGGGCTGCGTAGTCGCAGACCGGTCAGGGGCCCCATACTGACCCCTGTCCACCACTGAAAGCACCTACAATGGGCACTTGAGAATCAGAACTGGACCACGGAGCAATGGAACAAGGTGTCCTGGTCTGATGAATCACGTTTTCTTTTACATCATGTGGATGGCCGGCTGCGTCACTTACCTGGGGAAGACATGGCACCAGGATGCATTATGGGAAGAAGGCAAGCCGGTGGAGGCAGTGTGATGCTTTGGACGCTGTTCTGCTGGGAAACCTTGGGTCCTGCCATTCATGTGGATGCTACTTTGACACGTACCACCAACCTAAACATTGTTGCAGACAAAGTACACCCCTTCATGGAAGCGGTATTCCCTAATGGCAGTGGCCTCTTTCAGCAGGATAATGCGCCCTGCCACACTGCAAAAATGGCTCAGGAATGGTTTGAGGAACACGAAGACGAGTTCAAGGTGTTGACTTGGCCTCCAAATTCCCCAGATCTCAATCCAATCGAGCATCTGTGGGATGTACTGGACAAACAAGTCCGACCCATGGAGGCCCCACCTCGCAGCTTACAGGCCTTAAAGGATCTGCTGCTAATGTCTTGGCGCCAGATACCACAGCACACCTTCAGAGGTCTAGAGGAGTCCATGCCTCGACGGGTCAGGGCTGTTTTGGTGGCAAAAGGGGGACCTACACAATATTAGGCGGGTGGTCATAATGTTATGGCTGATCGGTGTATATATATACATATATATACACACTGTATTTTATGAGATTTCACGACATTGTACAAACAGCCAGCCTACGGTTAGTAGGTATTTACTGACCATCAACAGGTAGCTTAACCTAAGCCTCAGTTTGTGCCTCTCACGTTTTACCATTGCATTCAAGTCACAGAGCTAATGTAAAGGGTTTAAATAAATGTGTATGCCACACATAAATATGCGTAGAGTGTAAAGGGTTAAAAAAAATTCATATACAGGAATATAACATGGCATAAAAAGACATTTAAAAGTCCTTGGGACTATTAGTACAGTTCATTATGGGACTATGGTACATGTCATTGCTAAAATAAGTTAAATGTGTTTAAATATAGACACCCACATATTTATGTTTGGTATACACATTTATTAACCCTTTACACCAAGCATCCGATTAAAAAATAAAATTAAAGGCGAAAGATCTGAAGTTTTTTTTTAACCCCAAACAAGGGTTTTAAAAATTGGTTTCTTTCCAACATTTTATATTTTCATACAAAATAGCACGTTGATATATTCAGATGAAGAAATACAGTCACAACTTGAGGAACAAGTTCAAATAAATCTTTTTGTGCAATAGACTAGAGCTGCAACTATTAGTCGATTAATCAACTATTCTGATAATTGACTAATCACTGAAGTTATTTTTCAAGCAAAAATTCCAAATATTAGATTGTTCCAGGTTCTCAAATGTGAAAACTTGCATTATAATAGACATTTGATGAGGTCATCACATATTGTGATTGGCATTTTTCACTGTTTTCTAATGTTTTATAGACCAAACGATTAATCAATGAATTGAGAAAATAATCTGCAGATTAATTGATAACAAAAATAATCATTAGATGCAGCCCTACAACAGACGGAATACCTTTTCATCCAGATGGTCCCACCATGAGTCTTTGAGGATTGCGGAGATAAATGTTTTTAGTTATTTTCCACCACTGGTAGTGTGTGCGTGTGTGTGTGTGTGTGTGTGTGTGTGTGTGTGTGTGTGCGCGTGGACGAGAAACACTGACACGCTGAGCGATTGCATCCTTGCACTGACTGGGAAGCAGCAGCAGCAGTTGTTCTCTGTCACCGAACTGCTAGACTCTGTCCTGCTGAGACTAACTAGAGGTGAGATTTCTTCCTGCGCTGGTTTATCCAGGTCGCAGCTATTCAGTCTGGGTCTGACAGTCTCACTAATGCTGCCACAGCACTGCCGGGGGAACCAGACAGGGCAGAGGAACCGACACACCCACATGCACACACACACAAACAAAAGCACTCACGGTAAAAAGTTTATCCCAACTTCCCTTGTTAAGGATTAGGATGGTTCTGTCTCTCATCTCTCTTTCTCTCCCTTCTTCTCCACTCTCAGAGGGGGCAGCAGCGTAGCTCTGAGGCAGGCATGGCAGATAGTGAATTTAGTTTAAGTCTCCGTGGAGCAAATAGACAGAGTATTTATAATACCTTGCTACTACCTCTCTCTGTGCTCGAAAAACACACCAAGTCAGCAATTTCATAAATGCACCGGGGCAGGCCTTGATGACGCTTTCCTGGAATATGAACACGTCTGTGTTGAGGGATAAACACAGGCTGTATACAGTATTTAAAGGCAACATTCATACAGAAATAATAGAACAGGGTCCCCTGGAAGAAAGAGTAATGCAACATCCAGCTCAAGTATTGCTTCAACTTTACCACAATTTACAACATTTCAAATCTGCTTCAAGCAACAAATAGCAAGTTCCTTAACTCTGAATCCCAGAGAACCTTTTGTGAGCAGTACATAACACATGCATATTATGCGGCCAAGCTTTGTTCAAACCCACAGCAATGTATTTTTAAATTATAATCATATTCAGAAATGTACTGGCCTAATTCAGTGAAAATGGCTATAAAATGGAGCACAAGACAAGAGAAATTTCCTATTTGAATTTAATGGGGCAGCGGAAGCAAAGCTGTATCCATTTTAAAGCATATACATGACTTCAGTGAAGCGCAGGAACAAGCAGACAGAAAATACATGGTGCAAAGTGGGAAAAAAGTGAAGGGGAACACTGAGAACATTTGAGTTCACTTGGTTTAAAGAGAACACATTGTACCATGTGATCTTTCCAATGCAATTCAAACTGATTGGGACAGTTTGTGACTTTGTCACTTGAATCTTTTACTCAATCATGTCCCCACATTAATCTTTTTCTACTCCATGCATCAAAGCTAGCCAACGTGATTGACAACAGAGAAAAAACATATGAGCAATTGCAGTATGATGGATGAATTTCTTGTACTTACATCAATAATGTTAAAGTTAGGTGATTTTAGGTTTGATCCACATGTCATTTACCTTGTCAGTTTCCTCTTGGAGTGCTCATAGATAGCTTAATTTTAGCCTGAAATGGCTGTCTTTTTAAAATGTAGCAAAGTACTAGAGTTAAAAGGGATAATTTGACATTTTGGGAAATACACTTATTTGCTTTTTTGCCAAAAGTTAGATGAGAAGATTGATACAACTCTCATATCTGTCGATTAAATATTAAGCTGGAGGCAGGAAATGGTTAGCCTAGCTTGGCATAAGGACTGGAATAAGGGAAGAGAAAGGGGAGAAAACAGTTGATTAACATCTTCTGGGATTAAATCAAGTCTGAGAAAGGTTACCTCGGCCTGAGCTTGAATACTGCAAATTTAGAACAGAAAGCCTGTGTTACAAACATAGGGGCATGGGTTTTGAATGATGTAGGAGGGTCTAATGAAAAGATGCAATTGTTGCATTATGGGAAATGTAGGATCTAGTGTTTTTGGAGCTTGGCCCATACTAGGGACCAAAAGTCAGGATATCTAGGCCTCTGTTGCTATTGTAAGTAATCTATTGTTAGTTCCTCAACCTTATGGAAGTGCAATATTAAAAGTAAAATAGATGTGTGTGCACATAGCCTGAACAAAAACAATACTAGCTTACAACAGTCATTGCTATTTGTTACTTCCATCCTTTGCTGACTGTGAAACATGTAAACATGTCTTGTGGTTTCCCCAGAAGAGATGAAGAGAAATATATCTTTATTTTAATCTCCTCTCACCAACACTTAAACATACAATTTGAAGCTGACATCTGTTGAGAGAGTTGTTCTCAGAGTGTTTTGACAATGACAGGTAAAGACACGGGAGTCCTTTTCAAAGAAATGTTTGAAAGTGATTTCTAAAGGATGCAAATTGTAAATAGATCTTTGACAATATTTTCAATCTGTTCTTGTGTTTCTGTAAGAAGCGTGTCTTCATATACCACTGTCAAGAATTACTTTTATATATCTATTATTTACGCTGCAATTTCATCTTGACAAGTCATTTATTGTTCTATTGAGTCTTTTTACAGTGGGATAAGTCTGGCCTGTGAAACATGTCAGAAATAATTCCACTTATTTCCAATGCATGAGAACTTTTTTGTGAAATCATCTCTCATTGTCTTTTTTTTTACATTGTTTGTCTTCTAGTAATAAATAGGGCAAACATAGAACTGATCTGCTTTTTCTGAGACAGATACAAAGATTTTTTCATCTCTCTTCAGTAGGGATGGGGATTGTTAATTTTAATTGATATTGATACCATTTTCGAGACTGCTTAACGATCCGAGTCTTCATCGATACCACTATCGATACTTTTCTATTGTTTGGTGAAAAGACAAGACGACAATAAATTCTTAAAAGAACTGGTATCGCTTAACTGTTTGATTTCTGAACAGAATGAAATTTGCCTAGCCTTCAATTAACACTGCTGATGCAGGGCATTTATTTGAAAAGGAATACACAGGACCCCTTCAACATAACGTATAACTAAGAGAATAGCAAAATAATATATCAGCAGCAATAAATGTCCAACAATGTTAAGGAACACATATTTTTATTGCATCATAGAACGCATGTCTTTTTTTTTGTGAACATCCTTTTTAGTGAAAATCAAACAAGAACAGATTCAGACTCTCAGCAACACCCAGCAGGTAATCATAATGAGAGGAATAAAATCCACATCCATGGTAGTTCCGACCAATCTGATTGGTCAACTAGACATTTAGACCGTGATCAAATCAGCATGACAGCACACCTAGCCATGCTCAAATGTAAAATGCCTCGTCATTATAAACATTGCTCCGCCATTGATTATAACTATATATATATATATATATATATATTTCCATGGCGCAAAAAACACTACTAGCTTATGATAAAAAAATTTAATTTGGTCAAATGTGCTAAATATTGAAGAAACTGTTTTGTTTAGGGTTCAATAAGTATTTCGTTTTCACACTAAAGTGTTGGTTAATATCTGTACCGTCACTTTAAGAGAGCCAATATTTTTGGATTGGATTATTATTGTCAGTGAACAGGACTTGCTGCGAAGTTGGCGTGCACACACCATGCATACCTTTGGTGGAGGAGGATGATTGTCCCGCAACGGCAGCCGGAGTTGGTCGAGTTCTCTCGAGACATAGACGTTATGTGATAGGACACTCTAGTCTCGATAGCAGTATCGATAAACTCGGACCCTACTGATTTTCAGATTTTGAGAAATTTGGAACCGGGTCCTTATAGAACCGGGCCTTGATCCCCATCCCTACTCTTCAGTCAGGCCCAGGAGGAGAAGGACAATTGATCTGGCTGTTTCCTTGCTTTTTAAAAAAAATATTTTTTACTGAGTGTCCTGAGAACATTCTGCTGCAGTGGGTGCATGATGTTAGATAGTGTGCTACCTTTAACACTGTGTCAGCTGTAGTAATATGTAACAACTAAGTATGATCAGAAATACCATTGTTCAGACTGTTTTGATGCATAGCCTAAAACAAATTAATCTACTAAAGCACTTTTTCTTTTTTCTTTTTTCAAATTGCTAACTGCAGTGTGGTCAGTTTAACAGATGTATGTATGTATGTGGTGTTCATCATATTTTTCTCCTTGTTCTTTAGACTGCTGCTGGATCAGTATGGAGCCAGGATAGTGACTTTAGATTTTGGCATTGAAAATAAAGATGAATGTAACACACTTGTTCATTTGAACTTATAATCTTAATGTCTTATTTTAATTTAATATATATTTCTTCATGTCAGTTTTTTCAGTGACAGTGGCTTTCAGTTTCAGTTCACCGTTGTGCCGTGGAGGGGAAGGGTTTGAGGGGAGGGGGTAAGGATATAACCTGCATACTATATGGCAATGGCTTCCAAAAGTGGGAGGAGCTATTTCAGGCTCCACTCGTTCCGGAAGTAAAAGTCCCATTCATTTTTCCCATATTCAGACAATGTTACATGACTTACAGTTGGAGCACTTCTATGGCTTGGATGGACATGAAACTCTCCTGGTTACATCATCAGTACAAAAAAATGACCAACTGCTCTGGAAAATATCTGGTTCTTTCATTAAAAATGTTGCCTGTGTATATAAACTTAAACTTAGAGGGAAAAGTTAACTAGGTGCATTTCGACAGGAGACATCCAATCCATCCATCCAATCACAGAGCTTAAGGTTCTGCTACGTGCTCCGCTAACAGCGGGAGAAAGTGTTGAGAAAACTAGTTGACAAACAGTCTGCAGCTTGAATCAATTCGGTTCTAAATTTGGGGTCAATTTAGGATGAATTAACCAAAACAGAAACAAAAAACTAAATCATTGATTCGCGTAAAACAAACAATATGTTGCTTTTGCAAAAGTCTGAAAAAAGCTATACTAGTTGTATTTACTTTGCATAAATGCACACAAATACAATACCCTGCAGTCTTACCAGCCCAACCTACCATATCCACATCTGTGTGTGCAGATAACCTAAGTAGTTCAACGGTATCCAGACAGACTGGTTAATCCCGGTGTCAGAGGACTCTATGTCCGTCACTGCCCCTGCCTTATCCTCACCTCCTCCTTAACACTTTCTGTGCAGGTGGTCAACAGAGTCATTCAGGAAAGTACATTGACCTAACTTCTAACAACTAACTTCTTTAGGCCTTGACACAGACCCTATCCTTAACAGGAAGTTAGAATCTCTAATAGTCCAGACCAACTTTAATACTCGCTGACTTCTTCTCTCAAAGGTCACATTAGCATTGACTTTGTCAATTCAATGACTCCATCAATTTCCAGCTAAGTTCATTTTGCAAATATTTAGGAAACAACCTTGGAGTAACACCTCATTGCTGACTTTTGTGGTTGAATCTCTACCTAGGGAAGTATGCCATTTGAATTCGTTTTGCATTGTTTGACCTTGCAGACATCGTCACACGATTATACACAGACCATGTTGGCCCATGCCATATGGCTGTAAATGATCAAAGATCCTATATTTGACTTTGAGATTTCTCCAGAGGAAAGTGGTTCTACATTGGAGAGGAATTCACATTAAAAAGTCTCCAGCTGACTCTAATTGCTCCCCAGCTCCCCTCATTTCTTTAAGATGGAGCTCATGCCATGCTGTGCGTGTGTGGGTCCACAAAAAGAAAATCGAGGAGCCCTGCGGAGTACTAGCCCTATGGTATGGTGGATATTACATCCCTTAATAAAAGGCTGATGCCACAGGCACAGAGGGTCCAGGCAGAAAAAATGAAAAGAGAGGAATCAGACAAGGAGATGGGAAAATATTCTTCACTTTTAAGATGATTTTGTCTGCTATCATCTAGAAGATAGAAAAGACCTGCCTAATAAAATAATTAAATAAAAGCTGACAACAACATCAGACATCTAACTGAAGCCTCGGATGCCTCGGATGGTAAAATGATTAATTAATTGATTATGGAACAAACCGGGTCATAGATAAGACAGAAAGTTTCTAATAAAAAGGAATGATGTTATTTATCCCACCAAGGGACATCTAAAAGCTGATTTTAATCTTCAGAATCATAACAGGGGCCGACAAGCTAAGATAATTAATTCAAATCTTGCAAATTAATTAATCTTGCAAATGAAATAGTGCTGGCCCCTACTTATTGCAAACTTTGGATCAAGTGGTGGTGGGGTTTTTGTGCATTGACATAACCATTGTTCCAAACCAGGGCACAGGAACATATGAGGCAAAGTGTTTTCATCTGCGGATGACTCATTTGATTGAAAGCCACTTCAGTGTGCAGATAGCTGGTGTTACAGGGGTTTGATCTGTTTTTCAGATGGTGTTTCTCTTAACAAAAAAAGGCTTTGCAGGTATTTTTGCAGAGAGCCAGTTTAGATGGAAAATTACAGGAATGTTGAAAGGAAGTTAAATTTTAGGTACAAACCTTAGGGAGGTTGTATTTCCTCAGACAGCCAAAAGGAATTGATCAGTGCTTGTTTGATCATCTTACATTGGCATGTGTGGTTATAATTGTCTTTGCAAGGAGTAGACTACTAACACAAAAACATCTATCAATCGGTCATCAAGCAAAACAAATCAATATTGTATTTAACAATCACATTTTCATCCAGTTAGTTTGATTTGTTAAAAAGTAAGTTAACACCAGGCTGAAAAGCAGTGTTTTGCTGCCTGTTTCACCTCTGTGTCTCGACAACTAGCCTACCAGTACAGACATTTTGTCCCCAACGGGATGAAAAAAACTTTGGTGATCCCTTAACCTTTCATCTAGCGCCATCATCAGGTCAAAATTATTCATTTGTCTTGTTTGTCGACTTTTGTTTATGACCAAATACATCAGTCTCAGCTGTACTTAGTGCTAATTAGCACATGTTAGCATGCTAACACTCACATGTTCACACATTCACTTTTTTACCGTCTATTTTTTTAAATACAAGCACTTTGAAATAGCTTGAAGTGTATGAATTGTTCTATAAATACATTTCCCTTTGTCTAAGATGGTGAACATTATCTGTTAAACATCACCGTGTTAGCATTGTCATTGTGAGCATGTTAGCATGTTGACATTAGCATTTAGCTCAAAGCACCGCTGTGCCAAAGTACAGCCTCACAGAGCTGCTAGCATGGCTGTAGACTCTTGGTCTTGTTCTGTCTGTTTACTCTCAGGAAAAAAAGTCTGAGCTTGTGATACATTCATTAATGTTATAATGGCCAAACACAAGTTTTTATTTCATGAATTGAAATGACAAAACGGACCTGCATGTGTGATACATGCTCAACTAATCTGCATTTCCCAATAACTGATATACAAAAGTCAGAGCTTGAGTTTTAAATCTGTGAAAAAGCCCGCTCACACTCCATAATTATCAGGTCATTAGATTTGTGAAATGATTCCAAATATCTGACATATGTTACAGCAATGTTTTGCCTGCTGTAATCAAAAGCCATTGTTGAGAGTGTAATGAGGTGGAACTGCAGGTAACAAATGCTCGCATGATACACACAAACAGATGCACGCGCACAAACATGCTGCAGATAAAAGAAGAAAACACACCAATGAGGATCCTGTGTGTCGAGCCTGCCAAGTGCTCACCCATAATTAGGTGGTGATGTAGCGGCTTTTGTTCTCTCTGATTAATTATCAGCAGCTTTCAGAGTGTATGGAAACAGCCAATTAACTTAATCCAGGTTCTCATTCAATTACTCAGATGCTACAGGCAAAAGGTCAGCAGAGGTTGGGCTTGGTTTGGTACGAGTCAAAAGGAAAGAAGAAGAAAGGCACTTTTCAGGCCTGTGAAAGGGCACGGCGCAATTTGCTAATCCACTTATCATCGCGCCGTGCTGTTTTTCCCATTTTCCACCCAATCTGCCTGTTACATCAATAATAGCACACTTGAAAAACAAGCAAAGGCAGCGCGGTGTTATACACAGTACAGGAAAACATCCAGTTAAGTGACATGCTGTCAGGCCTTGTTTTTTGAAGTTAACTTAAAAGCCATTTGTCTACCTCGAACTAAATTGTTTTCAGTGGCCATCAATTCAACACGTCCAGCACTTTTGAAAACAACAATTAATACTGTAGAGAAAAGCAAGAACACCAAGTGAAAAGACTTAATTTTATTCAGTTAATTTTGTGTCCTGTCAGAAACTATTACGCTGCAGAGACCTCTGATTGACTGGAGGAGAGACTCTTCGGTTTCAGCTGCGGAGTTAATTAGATAGATTTACTGGAGGAAGGTGATTGTGGCAGACCAAGATGATCAGACCGCTGTCAGGGTCAGTGGTGGTGTTATTTACGGAGAAATGTGTGTGCATTCGGAGGTCTGTGAGTGTGTGTGTGTGTGTGTGGCTGCATGGTGCACCAGACCCCTCATTACCTCCTCTCTCCAATCACAGGGTGGATTTATGGCCGCCGCAGGGAGGCTGTGAAAGCCCTGTAGAGAGGTAGTTAGGTGCTCCGGCACATCCACAGCCATACACATCACCTTTATGGTCACTCCTGTCCTATTCTTACATCAGAGCCAGCCATAGCAGGACTCAAAATGCTCAAGAGCAAACATCAAACGACTTTAATTAAAGTATCCCAGCCGGAGTCGAGGCTGAAAAATTTGAGGACTATTTTTATTTCTGTGTTACATTTTCTGCAGAGGAAGCATGACAAAAAGTTGAGTTGAGAGAGCTGGTATTTCAGGGATTATACACAGCAGCAGAGCTGAATGTGCTGTATTGTAAATAGAAAGGAATAGACACGGTGGAATCTCCCATGATAGTCAATTACATTACAGCACTTTGCCACCATGTGTTACTTATAGAGAGTCTAATAATAAAGATACAAATGTCCTCCAATACCAATGGAGAGGTGTATCGCAGGTAAATAAAACCACTTTGAGTTAATAGGCCTTATTGAGTTGGTTCGATTGGGCTGAAATTGGCTTGTGAGGGTTAGAGAGTCGAGAGGAAGTCCTCCCAAGCCACGTGTTCATCAATTACAGTGTGTGTACAATAATTGTGCCATATTGATCTCTTTGCTTCATCTACTCTGCTGGCATCCCTAAGTGTTTTCTGATGCAAGACANNNGTGTCTACCTCTCTCTCGCACTCTTTGGCATCGGACCAGTGCATTACTGCTGCCACCTCAGTCCGCGCTGTGACATTGCTGTTCCATTTCACAGGATCATTTGTCTCGGCTGATGAGCCACCCAGCAACCAAGTGCTGCACAAAGACTGGGGTGCACAGGAGGATGGGCCCCCAAAGAATATTACATAGCATGTATTAGCAATGAATCCAATGACTTCTACGCAATGAGGTATACAGATTTTAATTCAGGAAAAAGATAGCACTGGTACTTGGTATCTGTAGATACCCTCAACCCTGACATGAGGTATTGTATTGTATGTTTTTGTATTGGAAGAGGAAAAAGCTGGCGTGTATACCTGCTTTGGGTCTTTAGGTTCATTACCAATTTTCTGAAAAATGTATGTAAACTATAATATACTACCTGCGAGTGTTATATTATTATAAATTATATTACTGGATTTTTATTACTGATGCTGTCATGTGTAAGTAGATGTAGTTGGTGGAGCTAATTCTAATTAATGTTAGGTAGTTTATAAGAAATCATTTAGAGGATGATCATAGGTTTTTATATTTAAATTCCAGATCTGAAAAGTAACTAGTAACTATATCTGTAAAAAGATACAATATTTCTCTCTGGATTGCAGTGGAGCAAAATTATAAGGTAGCATAAAGTGGGAATGGCCACACTCAAAGGCGGGGCAAAGAAGTCTGCCATTAAGACGTGATGAATCATAAAAATGGGGATACACGCTTACACACTTTTGGACGGGCTGTCTCTCCTTAAAGATCTTTGTGGTGTTGCGCTCAGCACGAGAGTGATGGAAGTAGTTGTGAAGGAAAAAATAGATAGAAGTTCAAACCTTGTCTTTTTTGTTTGCTCCACACATCTGGCCAATCGCTCAGTGAAGTGGCCTTACTTGTAGAACTGCCAATTTGGGACATTTTCATTTTTGCAGCCCCCCCCAGATTCCAACTTCAGAAAGGTCTGTTTGACGATCTGACAAGCAGTTCGACTGAAGCATGCAGACCCCTTTAGAAGACCACCATATGATACCCTGAGACTGAGAGGTCTGATTGGATTGCAGTTTAAGAAAGATTACCACACCAGGACACCCCAGTTAAAGAGTAAGATGTAAAGTGAGATCCTACGCAGCTCTACACTACCATATTTGCTCAATGACAATGTCATTTTTAGTCCCTGCTTTCAGTCTGTGGCTACAGATTTGTCTCACTGAGTCTTTTTATCCTGTGAGGTGAAAGTTATACATTAGTATTCCAACGGTTCCCACAAATCTCCCTCTCACACACAAGGAATGATCGACTGATCCACAAGAATATTCTCAAATCACCTACTCAGCATCTTAGCTATCGGCCCCCGCCACCTGGTAGATCAGAAAGCCAATGGGAGACAGAGAGACAGAGAGAGAGAGGGCCCCAGTCATCAGATAAAAAAGTAAGGAATGGACAGCGCTGAATGGATTTTCAACACTATATTATGAAGACATATCTCCTCTTCTCCATTCACGCCCCACATGCACTGACACACTGCTCTCTGCACACACTATCCTCCCCATGGCGTTATCTTTCTCACCCTTTATTACTCTCACACAAAGCGCACAGCAAAGAGCCCTGCAGATGTTCTCTCTCCCACAGGCGGCCCAACCACATTCTCACATTTCAGCAAACTAGGCTTATTATCATATTGGGTGTAATTGAATTAAGGAGCAGCTTAAAGTGGGTATATTTGCGCAATCAAATAAGCACAATCAAAACTAAACTGCTTCTGACGCTTCATAATTGAGTTTTTACTCTGCAAACATGCTCCTTGATGTTGTACGCCTCTTTATGTGGTACATATTATTATTGTCTGGGAAGACTAAATGTGCAAAGCAATTTCTTTTTCTTGTTGCAGTATCCACCTCTGGAGATCTGAGTCCTGCTTGATGTTTTATCATGGATTGACTGCCAGAAGCATCATGCAAAACAGGGCAGACATTTGACTATGAAACCTTCCTACAGTCTCCCTATGAATGGAAAGGTAAACAATCAAAAAAGCATTCAGAATACAGAGATTTGTAGATGTATGGAAAAAAAACTCTTTTAAAGGCCATAAAATGTGGACAAAAGATTCTGCCGAAGAAATACAATTAACAAATGCTGTATTGTCTTTTCAGAAACAACTCATTTTGATGAAATTGCACTTAATCAGCATCTAGTTGTTGCTCTCATCGTGCTGTAGCAGCATTGTTAATTTGCTTGTTGAAAATGCAGTGCGGTTTCTTCAATATTGCTGACTCGGCCTGGATGGGCAATGGCCACTTAATGAGGTCGGCAGGAGAGGTCTTCCTGTTTGTTTGTTTTGATCTTTTCTTCCTCTTCTTCTTTTTAATTTACAGCCGTTTGAATTTGGATGAAAAAAGAGGGTATTGATTGTAGTGTTTATTATATCTACATTAGGAGCTGGTGGTGAGTGGGAGAATACAGCAGAAGTGACCCTGCCCTGTCTACTTCAGTTTAAAACCCTACGGTTATATGCCTTGCTCGGCTCTTCCATTACAGAGGCAGTCTTTACTCTGTGGCATTGACTAATGGATAGCCTTTGCTTCTCTGCAGAGTGTAGGCTGCTGTATGATGTGCTTCAGCAGGCCTAGAAATGAGAAAGGTATAGAACTCACAAAGGAGGCCCTGTGAAATTAGTCTCGATGAGCCCCAGCTACAGCTCTGCGGACTGGATCTGAGAGCATTTGAATGCTGCCTCTATGGCACAAATTGGTCCTGTGTGTTTGTGTTATTTGATACCAGTGGAGAACTGCTATCCATCAAGCAGTGTCTTTTGATTCGTCTCTGCACCAGCACACCTGCTGAAGGCTGTGAATTCTCAGCCCTCATGGCTCGGCTGAGTGAAACTCAATCTGGAGCCCATGGCTACTCTGTGAGAGCATGGATCTATGAACAATATTTGTTCTTGTCTGCTAAGAAATTGAAATCATGGGAAAGTATCTCACTTGTGCTACAGTTGACTTGGCCTCCCACACCCTTTCCAATAGGGGAAAGATCCAACCTGACAGCAGTGAATGCTCTGTTACTTCCATTTTATTTATACAACATTGCCCCCTAAAGTTTTTTTCTGGTGTATCTCCCCAGGCACCCTCGGGGGCCCATGTCAGAGGACAATGCTGCATCGCAATATAGTGCAGTAAATTACCACTACCTGCTCCCAGCAAATTGACCACAGGTGCACCTCACCTGTATTACCTCTCACATTCACTTTGGGAAAAACACTGGGGAACCATGGCTGTTCACACACACACACACACACACACACACACACACAGCATTTCAAAACTGGAGGCAGATATGCATATCCAAGACAGAGAGGTATCTGAACCATGCCAGAGGGTATGCAAAATGCAGAGAGGAGGGAGAAACTGACTTTGCCTTCCCCTAATAACTGGTATGATACTTTAGTTTAGTATTCTGACCAATGTATCAGTTTGAGAATAAAATAAATCCAGTCCTAAATTGATTATGCATGTTAAGGTTGGTATTGTACGGGGGATATATTGTATCTTATACTGAAGATGGCTAAATGTGAGGAGAGAGTGTTTTGTGAGGCTGGTGCGGCCTCTGGTGGCAGGAAGTCGGCGTTATAGTTTGACGTTTCCGTCTCCGGCAGACATATTGCTTACAGGAGCAAATTCTGGAAAGCTAGAAGAGGGAACGGATTTAAAATTGATTCATATCTTCACTACTTGCTACACTCAATCCACATAGGACACAATGGGTAAGCTGACAAATCGACAGAGATACAGATATGCGTTCAGGTGGTAAAAGATGTGGCTGTGTCATCGGGAGTAATGATTATGAAGTCCTCATCCTGTCACTGTTTTTTAGCTAGTTAGCTAACTCATTAGCTAGGTAGCTGTTTAACGATGTTACGTAGTAGCGCAATATGGGTTGCTATTTTACGCTAGTTCACTTGCTCTAGGTTATATTAAACTGTCACCAAAGTGCCTAATCTTAGAACAACGTTTCATCTATTATCAAATGTCATATAAAGTGTACTAACATAATTCCAACCCGAGAAAACACCCAGTGCCATTTGTTAGCCAACTTAAGGAAACTTGGCTAATAGCTAACTACGTTAGCACCGCGCTGTACCGTCTTTTCTCAGGTGGGAAGACACGTATATTTTAGGTCTAACGTTATTATCACTAATGTCAATATATTGGCTTTCTTATCGGCAATTTCAAAGGACATTTGTCAGTCTCTCCGATTCCCGTGTTTCTCTACAATACAGGTGTAGATAGCGGTAACGTTAGCATGCTGTTGAGGTGCAAATGCTAGTGCTATTTAGTGGAGATTTCAAACGTTATATAGCTGTTTGTACTGTGCTATTTGGTGGCTGTGTCGATATGTAACACGGCAAAAGACTTCCAACGACTCAGAAAAGGTCATCACCTATAAGATGACACAATGTGATAGTCATAGTTATTAGGCACAGATTTGTGTGCGCACAGCGGCTAGCGCTAACGTAGCTAACATTAGCGCTGTCATTCAGCCTTGCTCTTCAAACCCAAAGAATTACACTGTAACGTTAGTGTTTTATTAATCTTTTGAATAGTTTGAAGATAAAGTGGAAATCGGCTAGTAAATCCCATGCTAAAGAAAAACATGGAACATTTTTGACAGCTTGCTAACATCAGTGAGCAATTTGACAGCACACTCTTAAAGCAGCGTGTACATGTGACACCAGGGGTCCCTATGTTTCCAGACTATTCCCGCACAGGATTATGCTTGTTTTTGTTTTTCATTTGCACTTTACAGTTACAGTATTACTGCAAGTTACATATCTAAAAAGACGAATGGAAGAGGGGCAGGGACAGTCTTCAAACCGTCAAAACCATCCTGCTTTATTGTACATAACAAATGGAAGTATTACACACAGACATCAAGCTGGGCCACAAACCTCTGGTCATTATATGTTGTTATTGTAACAGGAGTCCTGTTCTTCCCATTAGTTGATTTGTCACTGAAGTAGACTGCTTCACTTAATCAGACTAAATTAGGGGTTCAGGTTGGTTCACCAAAATCACACACAAGAAACTATGCTACATAGTTTCAGATTTATTTGCAAAGGTTGTGATATATCTGCTGTTGAGATTTCTGCCACCACTCTACAACTCCACGCCCATTGTTGTTTTAAAGTAGAGGCAGAAATCTTAGTAGTGGCTATCCCGAAACCTCAGCAAATTAAACAATCTATCGCTGTGGCTAGATACCACTAGGTTTAAGTAGGTAGGAACATGATTTATTTATTTATTTTCCTGATTTGAGTCAACAAACACTTAAACGCAACCCACCAGTCTGCTTTCTTTCCTCTAGAGACTCCTTGCTGTAGGTAGGGTCTCCTCTGAAATGCCAATGTAGACATATGCTCTCAACAGGGCTATTTCTGTGCCATCCTGCCTAAACAGCCACCAGTCAGTGCAGTTCCCATACAGCAGCTAATCTAACTAACGCAGTACAGAAATGAGATCATCCAGCCGCAACTTGTGCTCGTGTGGTGTCCACGCCCGTGGCCTCACCATCTGCACACATTACACACATGCATAAGCTTTTTATGAGGCTGGTTGTGCTAATGCCCCCAAACCATAACATGACCTCAATTTGCGCCACTTGTTCCGATATTTAACCTCGGAAACCCCCGCTGATGGGGGGGGGGGGCATTTGGCACAGAATGCTGGCACCATCCTGCGCTGGTGGCAGGTTTCAATGTTGTCCCCGCCTCTCTTTCTCTCCCCTGTACCCCCTGGTGACTCAGGGAACTGCCCAGTGCCCTGTTCTGCACAAATGCTGAGAGTGGGTTTGTTTGTCCTGTGTGGCACTGGGCACCAATTTATGCTAACTCTGCGATTTAACTCCACTGAATAAATACATTTGTTCTGCCCGCCAGCTGACTGGTTGATGAAGAGCTTAGCTGTGTGTGTTTGCACATGTGTGTATTTTTAGGCTGTGTTGTCCATGCTCCTGTGAGCTTGTTTATACAAGGCCTTTTTATATATAGACCCAAATACATGCTGTTTCATCATCACAACCTATTATTAGACATGTCAAGGGGAAACAAAAACAAACTTTGTCTGTCACATGTTCACTTACTCTTCCCTACACATGGTGTACTCTTGACGTTCAACTTGGATGAAGCAAATGGCGCACAATTTTTCCTACTGTCTTAATCGTGATGCTTCCCTGTCTCTGTGGCCCATCAGAGCCGTCAGCCAGTCCGGCCAAAGACAACTACAGGATGAACCGCTACAAGAACAAAGCACTGAACCCAGAGGAGATGAGGCGCAGGAGAGAGGAGGAGGGCATCCAACTCAGGAAACAGAAACGAGAACAACAGGTATTACTCCAAACCTGTCCATACCACACGTCAGATCCTTTATCTCCCTGTTTGACATTATATCTGTATGTCGTCTATGTATACTGAAAATAGTTTGGCTCAACTTTGTCTCTGTCACAGCTTTTCAAAAGGAGGAATGTGGACATTCTCAATGAAGAGGAAGCCATGTTTGAGAGTCCTCTGGTGGATTCCTACCTCAGCTCTCCAGTAACCGTGAGTGTCTATTTTCCTAATACTGCTCACACAACATAGACAAAGACTGGTTTATTTTAGATTACATTTCTATTTTGGTAGTTATTGTTGTCTAGCCTGTTTTCCAGCCTGTGGATTAAGTGTTTAGAGTGCTTATGCATGTGTTGTTGCAGGAAGGAGTCATTACCAGAGACATGATTGAGATGCTTTTCTCAGAGGACCCAGAGCTTCAACTTGCCACAACACAAAAGTTCAGAAAATTACTTTCCAAAGGTATCTATTGTGTACTTAAAGTGACTCTACATAACAGTGGTACCAGTCATGCGGTCACCACTGACAAAACACAAATACTTGCATTCAGTTTGACCTCTGTTCATTTCAGAACCCAACCCACCAATTGATGAAGTTATTAACACGGCGGGAGTAGTAGAGAGGTTTGTGGAGTTCTTGAAGAAAAGTGTCAACTGCACACTACAGGTCAGTTTGTTAAAAACAGTCACTTGCACAGTACATGTTCTATGCACAGAAGGTTCACATTTAATATCTGTCGAAAGACAAATGGAAAAAGTGTCGCCTGCCATGCTGGCTGGTAACGTTTTCAAACAATATCATATGCATTCCATTCAGGTAAATACACAAACTGTGTTAGATTGTGTTGCTGCAAGCCACTATACACTCTATCTGACGATGAGCAAGTCAAAGCAAGACAATAGCTCTGCATGGAACAAGTTCCTGATTGGCCATCATTTTTCCTGCTCTGCACAAAGCAGTGAGGCGTAAACTCGTATCTCCAATACCTGAATGGCTCACTAATGTAAAAAGAATTTAAATGGGAATGATCATTTGATGAGGTGACCCAATGTTTCCTCTCATTTAATAAAAACATGTTAAGGCTCCATGGTTGAAGATGTTTAAAATGATACCTTTTTTATGCCATTTTGTGCCCTTGTAGTTTGAAGCAGCATGGGCGCTGACCAACATAGCATCAGGCACATCCATGCAGACCAAGACGGTGATTGAGGCTGGAGCAGTGCCAGTCTTCATAGAGTTACTTAACTCCGACTTTGAGGACGTCCAAGAACAGGTAACACACAGTGTGATTGACATAGTAGCTTGTGTCCATCTTGACCATTGTTGTGTCTCTTTGTATTGCCCTGTTTCACACTAATGTCCATAGGTAACAAATGTTTGGTGTGTTCTTTTTTTCTGCAGGCTGTGTGGGCCTTGGGGAATATTGCGGGGGATAGTGCAGTGTGCAGGGACTATGTGCTGAACTGCAGCATCCTTCCACCACTATTATTGTAAGCCTATCCTCTTTGCCAGGCATTTGACTTTCCCACCTATAATAACACATTTCTGATACTATCTCACGCACTGAGTTTTACTTTTCTTTGTCATTTCAGGCTTCTGACCAAATCCACTAGATTGACCATGACTAGGAATGCAGTCTGGGCTCTGTCTAATCTCTGTAGAGGAAAAAACCCTCCACCTGCTTTTGAAAAGGTATCACTTCACTTCATGAAGTCAACACCAAAAACACTGTGATCATTTGAGATCAGGCCTGCTACTGTTTAATTGCCAACATTTTGCTATGGGCGAGTGTGGCTGTCAAAGCATGCATAATGGTTAACACTGCTTGGACACACAATCAGGTGCAGGATAAAGCCTGTCTTTGTCAGGAGTTAATTCACTGTTTTTGCCATTAATGCAAAACCTGGGTCTACAACTGAAGTTCGGTAGATCTCATTGCTTAACCCTAGAAGATATAGATGTGTTGCAGAACATGGTTATCAACTGTCAGCTCAACTGAGTGGTTGCAACAGTATTTACTCTGGAGATTGAATGTCGCAGTGTAGGAGAAGTATTGTAACTTCATAGGATTTCTTTTCTTAACTTGGTCACCTTTAGGAAAAAGTAACTGAATAACCTACACTCAGCAGGTTAAACACAGTACAGTTGGGATACCTGTATTTATCCATCATGCCAACAGTAAATTCTGGTTGATCCCAGGTCACAGCTGCAGTATGGGTGTTGGTGAATTTATGTTGTTTCACATCATAAATGTGTCATCATATGTCTGCGCTGCCTAGGTGTCGCCCTGTCTGCCAGTACTGTCCAGGCTTTTATTTAGCAGTGACCCAGACTTGCTGGCAGATGCCTGCTGGGCCCTGTCCTACCTCTCGGACGGCCCCAATGACAAGATCCAGGCAGTCATCGACTCTGGCGTCTGCAGGCGCCTTGTAGAGTTACTCATGTAAGTCTGGCCACACTCACTGTTGTCTTTGTCACAATATATATGGCCTGTAAATACTTACTTCTCTCTCTATTAAACCTGCCATTCTACAGGCACACTGACTATAAGGTGGCCTCCCCTGCCTTGAGAGCTGTAGGAAACATTGTCACTGGAGATGACATCCAAACACAGGTGAGCGTTTAGTAAACTGTAGTTTGTTTCATAGTTCTGCCTTTCTGTCGCAGAGAACAGCCCCACAACTTGGTGAGACAAAAACACATGTAAGAGCAATACCATTGCATTAAGTGGGATGCATTCAGTTTATTAGGTACATCTAGCTAAAGCTAATGCAGCTATAACAACAGTCCTGCAATAAATCCTCCCTTCATGAAGGTTATAATGTTCAGTTTTTGTTGAAACTGTTGAAGAGAGGTGTTAGCTCAGCTGTATGGTCATTTTGGAGGATGAAGTTTGTGATGCTGTTGAACTGTACTGCATTACACAGAGATGTGTTTCTGTTATTTAGCCTACCTTCACTGATATAAATGGGGTGGACAAAATAATAGGAATATCTGTCAGTAAAATGCAATACAATCCAACAGCACCACAAACTGCAGCCTCCAAATTGATCATACAATTGAATCAACACCTCTCTAAAACATTATAACCATCATGAAGGTAGGGTCTATTGCAGGACTCTTGTATTAGACTGCATTAACATTCGCTAGGTGTACCTAGTAAACTGGCAACTAATTTATTGCAATTCATATGGCTGGTGTAGTTTTTTTTCTTATGAGGCTCTGAAACTTAATTTACAGTCTCTACAAGTAGCTCCATGTTGGAAAGATGAGCGTGCACTTTCATGTTTACAGTGATTTGCTAATTTGACAAGCAAAGAGGAATAAACAATATGTGCCATCAGTGTAGGAATTTAAAAACATTTTTGGGGCTTATAAATATAGTGGATGGGGAGATTTGGAAATTTCATCAGGGGGGAAAGAATTGGGGCAATTGAAACTCCAAAAGAACAGTGAGAGAGGGGCAGGAAAATCAAAAGGGTTGGCAAGCAGGATGCATATTTTATAAGTTATCAGAATCAGATCATTTACATCATATATATCATTAATATCGTTTATAATAGATTATCAGTGTGTTCGTGCCAGATTCGGTTGTGGCGGGCGAAGAAAATAGAACAGACAGCAAAACTCAGCATGGCTTGCCCGGGCAGCGCTTCGCAGCGCATGCGCTTCCTGTCTGAACCCGGCGTTATTTGTTGGGGGTGGCGTTGGTGACGACCTAGGATTGCTTTCTTCGGTAACAGTTGGAGCTTTTTTTAATGAGGTACCGGTCTGTCGCCTCTGCCAGCCAGGTATGGTTTGTGCAAGTGTGTGTTAGATGGAAATGGAAATTAAATTAATTGAATGAAAATAAAATGGTTTAATGTAGGATTAGGATATTGGCCTAAACTGGTAAATATCTTCTTTTTTTTTCTCGAAATCTTGGGGGCAATTTTTGCCCCCTGATCACGGTTTTTAGTGGCAAATCTGAGATTTCTTGGGGCATTTTTGCTCTTGCCCCCCGCTAATTGGCGCTGCGTGCCATGTTGATGACAATAAAGGAACATTTCACTCAATGCAACAGTATTGCTCTTTGTTGTGTCCAATCGTTTTTGAGGACAGTAGAGTAGTATAGCACAGACAGTGGCTGCATAGACAATATTTGTTAGTAGGATAAATTCATTGTTAGTTTTTTATACTGAATCGTGAACCTTTTTTATAAACCGCTTGTACGTTTTTTTTTTACCTGCTCTGTTGCATTGTGTAGGTGGTGTTGAACTGCTCAGCCCTGCCCTGTCTGCTGCACCTTCTCAGCAGTGCTAAAGAGTCCATTCGCAAAGAGGCATGCTGGACCATCTCAAACATCACTGCAGGAAACCGAGCACAAATACAGGTGACACATGCACACAGAACTTCAAACTAAAATGGGGACAAACCTGTAGAGTATCCAGTTTACCCATGAGAAGTGAATAAGTTGGGTTGGGCTGGTGGGGAATGATTTTGATCATGCTTTGCCCTGGATACATTTCCATTCTGATACTTAAAACAACCTATATTTTTCTTTATTCTGTTCTGCATGAAACAACTGCTTCTTTCTGGTTAATTGTTGTCCTACTGCAATTGCTGTAGTTGTGCTATAGACATTGTTTTTCTGCGCAATGAGGGGATATTACCGACACTACCCTTTCTTGCTACTACTAAATTACCAGAACCTAAGAAGGGCTGTTCACAAAGTGACATTTTAATAACATCAATTTGTACTTATTCGTGGTACCCCGCTATCTGACATTTTCCTCCAGTAATCCTCCCCAGCCTCCCCCAGCAGAAATGTTTACTTAGGTGCTATAATGTTTTGTGATGACATAAATGTCAAAATGCATGGCACTGTAATAACTTCCCATAATATTAGTAATCACATCTATGATACCCACTTTACTGCAGATTAAATTAATGTGTGGAAATGTCAGCACTATACAGTATTTTTGACCTTTTAGACCTCAGAGCTAGTGTTATTTAGTCTGTGTCCTTTTAGTTTTTGTTCATTTTATGTTCATGTTGTGTTTTTTATATTCTGTGCCCTTTTCCAAACCTCTGAATCACACTGCTTCTGCCTGTGGCAAAAACATATCAGTGGTTTCATCATCTAATCTGGCTCTGTGCTGCAGTGGGTGGCTATTTATTACAAATAATAAATGCCCCTAAATGTTTTTTAATGGCACAATCTGTTATTCAAAACGTGCTTTTTAACACAATAACAATTCAACACAAGCACAACCTGCTATGACTTCCAAGAAGATCAATGACAGACCTTTAAATACAAAGGCTATCACTACCAACAGCTATATTTAAATGATGTTTTTTGGCACTATTTACATCAGTAATGTTTTGAGTATAAGTCTTTACTTATTTATGTGACTATACTTAAACAATGTGATTCCACATTGGTCCGTTTTGTTTATTTGTTATATTCCAATCATTGATCTATAATAACGACCGCATGGAGTTTGATTTGAGATAGGTTTCTGATATAGACACTTGGAGACTAACAGGTCCACCTGTCCATTCATCCAGTCAATACAGTAGCTGATATAACATGGGCTTTACCCATTCTGTTCACCAGGGTTAGGTCGGTAAAGATGTCATAACTCTGTTGAAGCAGTTTTTTGAGACATGCCCCTGATTTCATGTCTCACTCTGCCCCACAGACGGTAATCGATGCCAACATCTTCCCCGTGCTGATCGACATTCTACAGAAAGCAGAGTTCAGGACCAGGAAAGAGGCGGCCTGGGCCATCACTAACGCCACCTCTGGAGGAACACCAGAACAGATCAGGTCAGGCTCGCAGTCAATAAACTACAGTATCCTCTCAGCTAGTAACAAGAACGATAATAACAAGAAAGATTTGGACGAGGTTGCCTGTGACTCATCTTTTTATTTCAGTAAATTCATCATGTCAGTACCAGATCAGTTGGGTTTGCTAAATGGCGGTGTCAGTTGAAAGTGTTTGATAGTTGCTGATGATTGTGGAAGTATGAACAGCATATAGTCTAGTAGTTGGAAGAGTTCTAAAAACCACTTTTCAATGCAATTTTCGCAACATGTTTATTTTTACAACATCTGTTCATAAATGAACACAAATCTTTCCCTGACAGTGAGAGACTGAAAACAGTTTCAGTTTCTGGAAATGACGATCCCCATGAAGAAATTGCTTGATTAAAATAAAACAAGGCGCTATTATGCACAAGGAGGTGCCATGCTGCTGAAAATTCAGGCATTAATAGGAATGAGCCATGAAGAATTATTAGCGTAGATAAATGAAAGCAAACAAATTGATACTTAAGTAAAGCTGTGTAGTATGTCACAGTGTGAGAAGCCCTTCCTACTATCTGTTAACCTTTGAACCATGTTGGTGAGACATTCTGAGCCATAGTACTGTCAAAAATATAATAATGAATGAAAAATGAACAGAATTTGTCACTCCTGTTGTTATTATTATTCTTTGTCCTAATTTGTTTTGCGGGATAATCATGCTATACGTTTTGGAACTACATCATTTGGGGATGTAAACAGGATCTAAGATGTTGGCTACAACTTGAGTGCCATTTTTTTTTTTTTTTTTTTTTTTTTTTAGCCTACGTTTGTTTACATTTGGCAAAGGGGCTCCATTAAAAGTATGCCAAATTATCTATTGGCAGTTCATATTTGCAATGTACCCATGGATGTACAGACATCTATCACTGGATTACTGTGATACTGAAGAAAAGCTGATGATTACAGTTGAAAGTTCTCCTGCGCTCCCCTGTCACAGTTTGAAAACATCTGATCTGGAGTAAGAACACTGTACTGTAAATGAAGCTGTGACCTTGAAATTAAGAATCAAAGCTGAAAATGTGTTTGTGTTTGTTTGCATATAGATATCTGGTCAACCTGGGCTGCATTAAGCCCCTCTGTGATCTGCTGACGGTGATGGACTCTAAGATCGTCCAGGTGGCTCTCAACGGGCTGGAGAACATCCTGAGGCTGGGCGAGCAGGAGGCCAAGCAGGAGAACAATGGCACTGGAGTCAATCCTTACTGCAGCCTCATTGAAGAAGCCTATGGTACTCTACATGTCCATGCAAACACATGCATACCTAAAATCCACATGATATGGCTCTGATATACTGTATATAATACAGCTTAGCCAACTTTTGATACTTACCAGTTTTAGACTTTATGCTAGGGACACATTCTGTTCCATCCTCAAAAAATATTGAGGTTTCATACCCAGTCCTACGTAGCAGTGACTGGCTCGATCTGATTAGTTTTTTCTTTGTAGAAGAGGAAAGTCCATTTTCTGGCTGGTTATTCTGCCAAAATACTTTGATCTAACATTACTTTTTTCCCAGGTCTTGACAAGATAGAGTTCCTCCAGAGCCACGACAACCAGGAGATCTACCAGAAGGCCTTTGACCTTATCGAGCACTACTTCGGGGTGGAGGACGAGGACAGCAGTCTAGCCCCTCAGGTGGACCAGGCCAACCAGCAGTTCCTTTTCCCCCAGCAGGAGGCCCCCATGGAGGGCTTCCAGCTATAAGTCAGCACCCCTCTCCTCTAAAATACACCATTTACCCCCTCTATAACTCCCCATCTCATGGAGGGGCCCCTAGATGCCTGAGTCATACCTTTTTAATGCCCTCTTCCCTGATCTGCCACTACCCCCCCACCTCTACCATCACCACAACCCCCCCACCCCCCCCCACACCCACACACACTCTTTAGTTGGAAAGCTAAAACTGTCCCGCTCTCCCTTTCTTCATTCTCCTCCACCAGTGGACTGACTTCTCGCAGGGCATACATGTGTTACAGGAACCTTACAGCCCAAAGTGCGAGTCTGCCCCGGCTTAAAATGCACACACAGACACCTTCCTGCCATTTGATAGCTGTTAGAGTCTCTCATTAGGCAGTAACGAAGGTTTGTTGGTTAATATCTTTATATACCCTTCAATTTCTTTTCCAACGGAACATTCCTACATTCAGGATTACACATGCATCCCCATGCAGAGTCCACAGACTGGGGTGCATGGGGTGAAACATGCCGAGCTCTTGATGTCAGTTTGACTTAATGCAATTCAAAGAAAAACACTTACTTGTACCATGGTCCCTTTTTGTTTTATGATTAGTTATTTCCCCCCCCCAACCCTTATTTATCTGCTCCTTTTTTAGTGCTTAGTGATTTTTTTGTTTCTTTATTGGCTAAGGGCTGGTCTCTGCATATCTGCTGATGGAGGGGAAAAAAATAATCTCATCTGTATGGGGGTTCAGAGGCACAAATGTCCACCCAAAGTCCAGGGCTTTCTACTGCCCTGAGTCCGATGCCCAGGCTAAGAAGTGTTTTTTTTGTTTGCCCCCCCCCCCCCTATCTAATCTATCAACATTTTTTTAAGTGGGACATATTTCGGGTGGGGAGGGTTGAGGTGGGAACAAGTGTAAACATTTAGAAAACGATCTGAACTTAGGAAGGGCTCTGAGTGGGATGTTGGAAAAGGACTGGGTTTTTAGAGGATATGTTTAAAGATCTAGGAAAAAAAAAAAGAATCCAGGTTTCGAGGGTGGTATAGTTAGAGATCCAATGTTCGTCGTGTGCTGTGTTATTAATAACAATACATTTGAATTATTAAGTGATCTAACCATTGAACAAGGCATAGCTGGGAGTGTTTAGGGGGGAAAGAGCCGGCGGCAGCAGCAAACCAACCACTTATTTTTATATTGAAATGAATTGAAGCGATTGCGGATGTTTGAAGTGGGGCGAAATACCACATGGGAATTTCATGAGACAAAACATTTATAGTTTTGATTTTCTGATTTCAGTGAAGCCTACTGTAAACGGGTTGCTGCTGGTTAGCTAGGCCCTGTGCCCGCCTCCCCCTCCCCAGATGTATGTGGCAGGGGTTTTGCATGGTGTTATATTACCCTGCCTACAGTCACTGAGTATCCCTGGCCAAACACACACAGTTGGCACAGAGAGATGGAGAACAGTGTGAGGAAGCTCTGTGAGACATTGCTGTACACTGCTGAGCGCTTCTTGTTGCAGCATTTGGAGTTAAAAAGTAGGAAGTGGGCCCCAACTAATTGGTTTGGTGATGTTAACAGTAATAGTGTAGTGGCGGTGGTGGTGTTTTGTATAGTGGTAGAGTTGATATATAACCTATGGCATTCTATATCACTATATTTTTGAGGAATTGGAATGACAGCTGTTAATGATTTTGCATGGGTCCATTGTGATATGTATGGGTATTGATGTAAATAGCCTATCCTCTGCCTGGCTAGCTGGGAGAGTCTCTGCCGCTTCTTTGTCCCCCCGCGGGTCTAAAAACAACCAGAGTTTGGCTAGGGATATATCTCAGACAAGTGACGAGCCTAACTGCAACAAAAAATTCAATTATAAATATATATTTGAATTTTGATGTGTATACGCACACACTTCATGCACACTTGCATACAACACCAGCAGACACTGACACACCTCACACAGATGAGTGGCTAGTAGCAAGTAAAATAGTTTCCATAGTCAGTTATTCTTTCATTTTATTTTGAAGTTTTGCTTTTCTCCAAGTGTGGAAATTGCCATTTTGGCTGTTTTTTGTTTCAGAGCACTTAGTATATTTTCTTTATTTATAAAAATGTTGCCCTTGGTTCAGTTTTAAATAGGATTGTTTTCTGTTTTAATTGAGACAATGAAAAGAGGCGTTTCTCGAATTCAAAAGTGATTCAGAACACTTGTAGATCTTATGGAAACTTTTTTTTATTGTTTCTAGCCACATGACTTATGTTGGTTTAAATTAGCCCTGCAAACCCTGACCTGGGATCAGCTCTGCCTGCCACAGAAGCTGATCTTGGATCAGGGTTTTAGGCTTTGTGGATGGAGCAGAACTGTGGTCGTGTGATGTTTGACTGACAGGCACTGTGTGAGGAAGAGGCTGATTGACTCTATGACTATGTCCCCATCAGAGTCTGGGAGCTCCTGTTCTGTGGATTACTGACTGCCCTAATATTAAATCATGGAACCGTCAACAGAATTATGTTACTCTCAACAAAAATATGATGGATCAGTCTGTTGAATATTGTGTTACTCGGGAATACACTTTGATCGACTTGAATTTTTCCGTTTTGGTTGATTTCAATGTTACATTTTTATACAAGACTTTAACTCCCTTTGTCAGTGCAGAATATTCTGGTGTAAAAGGCTGTTATTGCATGCAGGCGTTTAAGCATTAATTGACAGAGGAACATATGTTAGTTTGAGATGTTATCCACAGAACACGTGCGCTCCTGGAAGACATAAGAGTTCAAATCATAAATAATTTGAGCATCAAGAACTCACCTCTACATGACAGATGTGTAGAGCAGCATTTATATAACTGAAGTCTTCGATTTCGCGGCCAATTCTGTGCTTGGCCTACAAATAATGCCAGAATTGCAATGTTTAAAGAGGGGGGGGAAAAAAGAATCAGTGCATCAACCAGGAAAAATATATATATTTCTGAAAAATGAAAATGCACTCCTATTCACAAAAGTGCCAATCCGACCAACAAAGACTGGAGGTTCTTACGTATCTGTCTTTGACTTCTAGATGATTTTTCTTTATATCTTTCATTTACTTGAATGTGCACATGTTTTGTGCAGAACATTGCTGCTCTATTTTCCTTATCTTTAAAGTTACATTATTTGCCATTGTTTCTTTGGAAAAGTGGCATTCTTTACTGTGGGCACCAAAAAAAAAAACAAACAAACAAAAAAATTCAATTAAGGCAGTGAAATTGTCAGGGGTGGGGTGGGGGGGGGGGGGGGGTGGGGGGTCTTTCCAGCTACTTGGTGTGATGGTCCCCACTAGTACAGTCTTCTAATGGATTTCACTGTGCATAGCTGAGCTGCAAATGTTTTGGAATCAAAGAACTGATTTCATGTGGCAGACACAGTATAATATTCAGCATTTTCTTGAGGTGACGGCCTGTAGCCAGTCCCTCATTGTGCAAATAGACTTTGAGCTGATAGAAATATTGTAGTACTTAAACGTGGCACATGCAAATTGAGGAAACATAAGCGACTATCATAGCAGACAATTGCAGGTACTAACCTTATTGTCATAGTTTACCAAAGTTTTGTCATCCTGAAGGCTGGTTGAAATGATTTACTGGATGTTTTGTTTTCAATAGCTGATGTAATTGGCTTGTGTTGTTGACCCAGTCAGTATGACTGAGAGATTGTGTCAGGCCACTTAAAACTTGCTTCTTTTCATTAGAAGCTGCAATAGCTCAGTCCCTCTTCTCAGTTTTATTTTTTTCTGAAGCTCAAGTACTGTTTAGGGAGATAGAAAATCTGCAAAATAGTCCAGAAGACTGCAATAAAATATTGTCCAAAATCAGGCACCCCAGAGGCAAAGATCCACCTACAAACTGCTCTCACAGGTGACACTCCTTCCACTGGGTGGAGCTAACAGAGGCAACTGCTTGACATTTTTTCTAAGATAAAATCTGGGATTCAGAAATTGTGCAGTGATTTACATTAAAAAGTATTATAAGTTAAACTATATGTATGTTCTGATACATTGACAGGGATTCAGATGCAATTCTAATCACTTCTGAGAAGTGGAGACAAAGCCTCATTAGAACGTGTCACAGGAAAAAAGAAAAGATAATAAAACAGGAGGTGGGGAAACAAGCCTTTTCTGCTTTTCTTGATCTTTTTCCTGATCAGGATATTCTGGGCTATATTTTTGGATAATTGTGTTTAGAGTAAAAGTTTGTCCTAGTCAGGCTGCATGATCAGGAACCTTGTTATCTATGGGGGAATGAACAGACATCACTAAATATCTCAAATCTGACTTGTCTTCCGTCCTAGACGCTGTTCATGTCTATCAAAATCTAAAGTCATGCTTGGCTTGGTCAAGTAATGTTGTCTACGCTACAAATGTTTACAATGCTACATGTTTGTAAAATACTTTTCATATGCCATCACTGACCAGTCCTGATGTATCCTCTGCTCTGGTCCTCTCATTTCTTTTACATGTATTTATTTTCTCTATTCTTGTTCATAATTTTTCATTTGCTCAAAATTACCCATCTTTAAACTGTGACTTGACTTGACTTTACCGACGGTATGAATGAGTGACGAGAAACTGATACACTTCAACTGAACATGACACACAAACATGAACACGGAAAAAAAGATGCATACAGGAAACAGCAACAATATTAAAAATGTAAAGAAAATATATTGAATTGTTCAGTGGAAATACTGTACAAAACAAATAAAGTTATGTTGCAACCCTTTAATGCAAATGTGTCTTCTTTCATCACTGGCACCATTGTCTGATATGTCAGACCTACAGTATGTGAAATGATTAGTAGTAAATCCCTCTGCATCCTGGTATCAAGTCAGAATAAACCCCCATTGAAATATTACCTCATTGCTGTGAAAATTCACTAAGACTCAATCAAGACTATATATTAAATTGCTTAAAACGTAATTCATATCTAAAATGTTGTTTTGTTTAGATTTTTTTGCAAGCCATTAATTTAATTTATTTCATCTATGACAGTGGCTTTAAGCTTTGTATGCTGGCATTTAAAAAAAGCATTTTATTTTATTTTGTCAAAGATTTTATGAAAAACACGGGTAGTAATTTATTAATCCTGTAGGTGGTGACAAAGTATCAAGGCGGGATGTAAACCGCCGTTGAAAACTACAAGGAAGAAGAAGAATCCAAAGTTATGACCGGAAGTCATTTTTTTCTGGCTCCTGCTGTTGTGGAAACCTGCAGTTCACAGACACATTAGCTATTTCCTCCTTGGGTCTGAAGGTAAACAATTCCCTAATATCTGAGGAGGCGGGATATAATTCGGAAACAAGTACATATGTAGTCTGCCTACGTTTTTAGATGATTTTGTCCCGTATACATGAGCTAACATTGGCCAACTGGTAGTCGTTCAAGCTAATTTAGCTGTATCTGGCGGCTAGCGAGCGTTAGCATGTGCTAGCTAACGTAATGTGAAAGCTCTATAGCAAGTAGTAAAGCGAAAGCTAGTGAGGACAGGGCACACTTCATAGGAAATGTAGATACAATTTACTATAAGATTTGTAAGTCCACATGCCAGGCTAAACCTAGTATTATTAACACATGTACACATGGTGCTTTTGTAATGAGTAGGTCAACTATAGCTACTAACTAACTATAGCTAACCTAACTTACAGAAAGGTGTTACAGAATTATATAACCTATAAATTAGCTACAAAGCTGGCGGATAAAAACGTCTCTACAAATTGTCAAATAGTTATTACCAAAATCAAGATATCTTGCGACTTATTAACCTCCAGGCTTCAGTCCAGCTTTCACCAAACTTACAACGCAGCGGTTATCTTCAGCTATAACAGTTCAGTAACCTATACTATGCCTATACGCGGAGGACGACAGTTGGAAACATGAATTTTAGATTTATTTAAAATGTCAATTAAAGGTGAATTTGGTGATTCCGTTGCTGATTTTGGGTGAGGTTGTCTCCTTACAGCTGGGCCGAGACAAGAAAATGTTTATGGCGTTTCATATTTGGCTGAGCGAGTTGGATTAATTAAAATGACTGAAACATCCCGAGTTCTGCTTCGTGTTATTTTAATATTGTACATCGGTGTAACTGCCAGTGAGTCAAAGTGTGTTTTTTCCCTACTTGTAACACATACCAGAGATGAAAAAACAAGACACAGAAGAGTCTGCTACCCAGGGCGGCGAGGATGCTCCACCTACAGCAGGGGGGATGGAGTCACCTGCAGCTGCAAAAGACAGCTCGGACAGCAACAGCCCCAAAGAGTCCGAACCGCAGACGCCTCAGACAGACACACCGCCGCACAGCGACGAGGCGGGAAGTGAAGGTAAAGTTTAAATCATTTACAAAGTAAATTGTATGTTGTTGACATGACTGTCTCAGCGTCTCTGTCACATGAGAACCATTTTTTAATATGGGCAGTAGGGAGCAGACTTTGTTGTCTGCTCATCACTGTGCTTGGCAAATCCTGAAAGGGTACATTGATATGTAATTCTATAATCTGTATTTTGTAGTAGATTACCATCTAATAACAACAATGACTGATATCAGTGTCTAAGTGTGTTGCACTATTACATATTAAAAACTGTGCATTAAATCCCATTTAAAAACCTGCTTGTTAGAAACCATATTTGCCAGTGTAGAACATCACTGAATCGCTGAATCTGCAGTAAAGACTGCATATATTGTTGACCGTCTGCAAAGCAGGTCATGATTTTTAGTAACAAGTCCATTACATCTTAAACTTGCAACATCACAAGAATGCATATTGACAATTGTGGTGTTTTTAAGAGGTGAAAATTGCTGTGCTAAAAAAAAAATGGACTAAATGCAGTAGCTTTTTGCCATGTTTTGTTTGGAGAAATAAAAACTGCTAAATTATGACCAGGAGCCAGAAATGCAGAATGTATTGCCAGAAGCATTCCCAAGTTTCGTGTTGTTGGGTGTGTTTTATAGGTTCACGTGTTCAAGAAGTCACAAAACATTTTTTTTTTCCTCCACTGTGTCCAGTTGCAGAGGCGGCACTGTCTCAGTGTGACATGGCTGAGGAGCTGAGCCGGCAGCTGGAGGACATCCTAAGCACCTATTGTCGGGAAAGCATTTCCGATGACGCCGGCAAGCTGCCCAACGGCCAGTCGCACAGCCCAGAGCTCAATGGCCTGACCAATGAGGGGGAGGATGGCAAGCCAGAGAAGGGCAAAGTCAATGGAGCAAACAACGGGGTGGAGAAGGAGCAGAAGAAGACTCAGGAGAAGAAGAAAGTGAAGGGTCTGGGTAAGGAGTAACTTTCTCTTTTTGTAAGAATCTCTGGAGACAGTTTGTATCCATTTTGCTGACAAGACCTCCAGAAAACAACAAGTCTGGAAACTTTACTTCACATTGCACACTGCTTGCCAAAGAGAGACTGTACATTTTTATGGATTTCTCATACTATCACACTGTGTAGGTGTTGTTTTGTACCGAAACAAAAACGAACATGAAAAGTGTGGCATCTTTTTACAGTTCAGTTTAAAGGCTAGTTTGCTAAAGAAACTAATCACTAGTTGTATTCAGATTTCTAAGCAGCTCTCTGATTCTGTCCTGTTTCTGTTGTTCTTGTTCATGCAGGCAAAGAGATCACACTTCTCATGCAGACTCTCAACACATTGAGCACCCCAGAAGAAAAGCTTGGAGGCCTCTGTAAGAAGTATGCTGAACTGGTGAGTGTTTCATGCAAATGGGATTTCTTTTTATTCTAAAGGCTAGCCTGTGGAATTTAAAATCACTGTAAAACATTTCTAGTATGGATATAAATTATAAGGAATTTAAGGAAATTATTCTCTGTGGAATAATCTTTCCAAAATAACAGACCTTATGTATTCTCACAGACATTACTGTGGTTTTATTATTTTATTCAGTCAGTGATCCACAAAAATGACCGCGGCGTGAGTCAATAAAGTACCTCAGACTTTACAAGTGAAATATGGTGTTTTCTCAGTAAGTTCTGCAGATTCCTGGTCTCTCTTAAGGTGTCTTAGGGGGTGTGTCCACCAAAGCGTTTTTTTCTGAGGCCAGCGTAGTTTTTGAATTGTTTGCAGTGGGAGTGTCGCATATTTACACTATGCTGCAAACGGCAGCAGTGCAACGAGGCGCTGAGTGTCTATTCTGTGCTGCGTGCTGCACATTTGCTGTTCTTTTTTCTGCTTGCAGAGAGCTGAAAAATCGATCAATTCAACTTTGGGTAAAACACTGCGCTCGTCACTGTAACTTTACCCAGCCGTCCAATCACAGTGGAGGATGGGTGGGACAAATGACAAACCGTCACATCCTACATGTCCTCTCGCCGTACATGCTGGGGGCAAAAACTTTGGTGGACACACACCCTTAAGGCTGACGCAAAGTCAGGCCGCTGGTGGTTTCTGTGAAGGGAGCATACAGACAGATTGAACATAGAAAAACAGGCTAGGGAACATAGATTCAATGCTGCCAAATGTTTTAAAAATGCATAAATAAGCCTTGAATCACATACATAATTGGTTCAATAGCCTATATAGAAATAATCAGATACTGTTTGGTTTCAAAATGTAAATTCTCTACTTATAAATATTCAAAATAAATACTCTAAAATGGGTGACCTAAATAAACTTGGTGTCTCAGTTATTTGGCTGAATGAGTAGGTCAGTGGGACTTCTATGCAAACAAGGAGTGACCTTCAAGGTGATGCAGCGGCCTTTGTCAAACAGACACAGAGTGGTGCAATGCGGAGCTCTGTTTACTGACCTCAGTACATGCTGGGATGCATTAGTGCAGCATTTTGCAGCACCATGTATGTGATTTGGCAGTGTGTTAGAGCTGGAAGGTGAAGATTGGTCTGCAGTGTTATTGGCTGAAGGTAGAAGAAAAGCCCCCAAAATATCACTGACACGGCAGCTGAATGATATGTTGCTTTAGCATCATGAATGTGCTATTGGCCTGTTACATTCCAGCACCTTGAACATCGTATTAGAAAACAAAACAGTTTACTACATATAATATTAGTATTGTTTTAATATAAAAAAAATGAATTAGCCCGGATTAACTATGGCTGGGAGGCATCCTATTTAAAATAAATAAATAAATAAATAAAAAAAGCTAATATCAGCTGCCAATATAAGTCTAATCTTGTTTTGACAGTGGAACCCCTCAAAAGGCATTTGTGTGTTTGTGACAGCTGGAAGAGCACCGCAACACCCAGAAGCAGATGCGAGTGCTGCAGAAGAAGCAGAACCAGCTGGTTCAGGAGAAAGACAACCTGAGGAACGAACACAGCAAGGCCATCCTGGCTCGCAGCAAGCTGGAGAGTCTGTGCAGGGAGCTGCAGCGACACAACCGCACACTCAAGGTACGAAACAGGCACCCATATCATGAAGATAGACTCTGAACTGCTACCATAGCTTCTGTAAGGTCCAGCTCCTGTGTCAGTATCAGTTTATTCAAACGTGGTCTTGGGTCTCCGACTCCTCAGATTAGCTGCCTTCATCTCTTCTGTGGAGAATACAGTGATTTTAGTAAGGGTCAGTTATGTAGAAGCTTTTGCATTTGCTCCAAGTTTTTAAAATAAATTGATCTGGGACAGATGTTTACCAAACTAGTTTGTGGAGGTCCTTTACAAGAAGAGTGAAATGTCTTGCTGTCAGTTCCTGGGAGGAACTGATCTCTTTTAGATCTCTTTGAGACTGTCGTTGTGAAGTGAGCCAGCTTTCCAAGGTGGGGGCAGGCAACACAACATGAGTGGTCCTTTCGCATACGTTCTGTTGCACATGTTCCGCGTCTTTCCCTCTGCAGGAGGAAGGGGTGCAAAGAACGCGCCTGGAGGAGGAGAAGCGGAAGGAAGTGACATCCCATTTCCAGGTGACGCTGAACGACATCCAGGCTCAGATGGAGCAGCACAACGAGAGGAACGCCAGTCTTCGACAAGAGAACACAGAGCTGGCTGAGAAACTGAAGAAGCTCTACGAGCAGTACAAACTACGAGAAGAGGTGCGTACTGCATGTTTTAAGTGCAGTGTGTGAGTTCTCTTTCATTTCAAACTGCGAGTGGAATGTCTTATAACTCGTCAGTTTACCACACTTTAACAGGATGTGTAACAGCATTTTTATTTCTCTGACCTTGTGAAACCAGCACATAGACAAAGTGGTAAAACACAAAGACTTGCAGCAACAGCTGGTGGACGCCAAGCTGCACCAGGCTCAGGAGCTGCTGAAGGAGTCGGAGGAGCGCCATGACAGAGAGAAAGAATTTGTAATTATCCACCTAACATTTACAAAATACAAACACAAGTATGGTCTTTGGTCCTGTTGTTATACAGAAATTGTTTCCCCTTGCCTCCTCAGCTGCTGAAAGAAGCAGTGGAGTCTCAAAGGATGTGTGAGCTGATGAAGCAGCAGGAAGTTCACCTCAAACAGCAGGTTTCCTATCAGTCTTTGCTCTCCACCTTTACAGCTCGACCGTGATCGACTTTGTTTTGTTGCGACAAGCATCTTTATCGAACCCGCGTTGTTGTTTTCCAGCTGTCGCTGTACACAGAGAAGTTTGAAGAGTTTCAGACCACTTTGTCCAAGAGCAACGAGGTCTTCACCACATTCAAACAGGAGATGGAGAAGGTGAGCAGTCTGTGCTACTCTGAGGGTGTACGAAAGAGAGGACATAGAATCCTATGTAGCTTTTGCTGGAGGTGACGGCCTTGTTTCCTTTGTGTTGCAGATGACTAAGAAGATCAAAAAGCTGGAGAAGGAGACAGCCATGTATCGGTCCAGGTGGGAGAGCAGCAACAAGGCTCTTCTGGAGATGTCAGAGGAGGTAGAGCTGCTTTTTGTTTTTATTGTTGTGCTCTGACCAAAGATGCTTTACCCTGAATAAAACTGTATAAATAAGCATCAGGGACCTCATGGACCAACTAACATCAAATGATCTCTGATGGCTGAAGACCGACAAATGCAAAAACCAATTCAGACAAACAACCAGCTTTAGAAGGCTAGAATGCAGTAGTGTGTTATTCAGTTCAAATGAAGCCATTTATTTTAGGAAGAGCACTTAAAAATTAACGGTGTGAAGTTTGTAGTGCTTATATCTGTATTCTTATAGCAGCAGAAACTGTTTAGTAGTTTTGTAAAGACTCCTGTGGCCTTAATTAGGCTGCAGCTATAAGAAGTAGAACTTAACCAGGATATTTGCGTTCATAGGCCTGGGAGATAAAAAGTTAGCAATATGTACCGCCGATAGGCGAATGCTATAAGACGCAAACAGCCAATCATATAGCAGACAAACCCCATACGTGCTCCCTCCCAGCCTATCATATAACTTGGTGTGTAGTTCGGTTGCACCATCGTCATGTGACACAACAACAGAAACAGCGTGGAGTGAAAAAATGAGTGCAGACAGTGAGGAAATTGTTAATAAAAAAGGACAGGTCAGCTCGCCAGTATGGCAAATTCAACCTTTTTTTCTCTTGGTCTTTATTAAAAAGAGGTCATTAAAAATGATCATTAATTATCGATATCTGCTGAAATGAAACATTTTATCCTGATACATTTTTCAGCTATATTGCCTAGCCCTATGTGTTCATGAACGCTGTGTGCAGCCTCTTATAGGGCAGATGTTTGTGCATGTTTAAAGACAAATAAAGGGACATTCATTTACTTACAGTAACAGTAAGCTTTTCACTTTGTTATTGAAATACTTTGATAATTTCAAAGAATTTTCTGCACACCGAAAACAAACTAGGTGGTGCTTTTGGCAGAACTGTATCTGAGCTGTACTTAATGTCACAATTAACTGAATAACTTAAAAAATTATAATTGTTTATAATGTAATTGATCTAATAAAAAGGATGGAAATATTAAAACAAGTTTATAGTCAGTTTGTCTCCCAGATTGTGTCAGTGCAGATAACTATTATAACTATTGTGTGTGCGTATTTTGTCTCCAGAAATCTGTGCGGGACCGTGACTTCGAGGCTCTTCAGGGTAAAGTCCAGCGGCTCGAGAAGCTGCGGCGGGCACTAAAGGTGGAACGCAACGAGCTCAACAAGAAGGTTCAGAACCTCAGTGATCCGCACAGCGGCACCACGGGAGCCCCCACCTCCGACCCAGGGACCGACTCCCCCTCTCCGCCGCCTACAGACTCTTTGCTGGAGCCCAGCAGCCACCCTGTCCCAGACAGCGCCCCCTGCTCCCAGTCCTGTCACTGTGACCCAGAACTGGACACAGACACCCTACTAGAAGGGGTGAAGGCTCAGCCCATCGCTGCCCAGGAATGAAGCAATGCTGCTGCTCACAGCCTCCTCTCTCCCCTCCACTGTCAAGCCACCAGCCTGCAAGCCACTGCTCCTCTGCTGGATGAAGCGGATGTTAAACACTGGTCCGGAAGCAGGTCAGATAGCAAGGTTTATTTGTGTCCTCCCAGCATGCTCTGCAGGCTTTATAAAGGTGATGAGAAGATTGTGCCTCATCTGTCAGTACATTTACATGCACACCATAACTCAGTTACTGTGACTAACCTGATTCAGGTAACAGTTTGATTAAAGCAATTTACATTTGCAATAACCTCATCTCCCCAATTATTAGATTTCCATTTTCATTTATTAGTCTGCTTAATTTCCACAGGCAGCCTACAGGAAACATCTTATTAGCATCACAAAACAGAGGAGGAAGATTGGGAGATTTTTTTTGGTGTTGAAATCGTACAATTGCCCCGTTTTTACCCCGCCTCTCTGGCATACGCACTGAACCAAATCAGACGTGAGGTGTACATATCACAGTAATTAAAAAGATAAGTGACCAACTTAGACCTTAACTTGACTAAGACAACCGTGCTTACATGATAGATGCAACAATCTGTAGTACCCTCATTATTAGTATGCATGTAAATGCACAGACAGCCTCTTTGTTGTGCTGTTTTACTCCACATTGCCTTTTTGACTTGCATCAAACACAGAGCTGCCTGGGATGACACAAGACAAACAGGTATATGGCAAGAGGAGTCATCAGAGGTTGAATGATTTCTGTGTGTGTGTGTGTGTGTGTGTGTGCGCGTGCGTGCGTGCGTGCGGCCTCAGTCAGTCTCATTTGCATCTTGAGTGTCTGTGTGGTTGGCTTGCAGTATCCTAAAGGCCACTTACAGTAACTTAATGTTCAGGGGAGGTCTTAACAGAGATGTCAAACAAATAATTTCTTTAGCTAATCCAATTCTTAACATAAAAATAAGGTAGAATTCTACATAATTATTGAAGGAAATTTCTCATTCTGACTATTTTTTTTTCTTTTTACATAGCTCAGATGTTAAGAACACTTCACAATATTTGTTTCACCAGAGTTTTCAGTTCTTGAAAACATTTTATAGCGAAATGTTTCTTTGTTTTCTTTGCTTCATTTATGCAGCGTTTGATTTTGTGGTCTGTATTTATTGTTTGAAGCATAATCTCTAATTAAAATGTTTGTATCTTACAGAGCACCACTATAAAAATAGATCTGTTTATTTTTTATTAATTTAGAAATGTGTAATGGTGTTACGTTTATGACCAACTCTTCATTCCTAACCTTTCTCAGTTCAGTTGCTCTTAGCTACATTTGTTTTACATGTTTTTCAGTCTGTTTATAACCTTGTAATGAGGACTACTTGAAACTTGTATTATTCCATCTCTGTGGGTGTGTGTGGTTATGATTGTCTCCTCCCAGCCCTGGTAATTGCAGTAGCTTGTAATCAGGTTTCAACTAGAGAATGTTCAAGAACCTCTATGCAACACTTGCCTCTTGGTTTTATTCTGTGACAGTCTGAACTGACAAGCACTTAGCTGACAATGTATATTCATTATATCCACGGTCCTGCATGGATGTATTGTATTAACAGACAACATATCTCACAGCAGAACTCTACTTTTTCTTTAAGTTTGAACCCTGTTAATTGCCTCTCAACTGTTGTTTGACATTGAATGCTATCCCTGATGCTTTAAAAGAAATGCAGTGACTGAGCAGAGTGGGATAAGGAGGGAAAATGAAAGAAAATGTTATTGGACTTCTGAATTGTAATTTCACTCCCAAACCATCCATTTCCCTTCAGGCATTCTCATGTACTACTTAATATGTAGCATTGGTAACAAGGTGTCAACTTATAGAAGCAGTCGTTTTCTACTTAAATAGAAATGGCAAACCTAATTTCTTCCATTGTCTCACAGGACAGATTAATTGTACCTCCAGTCCTGTGGTGGGTGTGGGGCTTCATTTACCATGAGAAGGAACCAAAGATGTTTCCTTTTTTGTCTTTTGCAGTACTTTTATCTGGCCCTGTATATTTTGTTTCTTCTTCAATAAAAGATGTTACAGTTGTTGCTTGATTGACCTGGTTGGCTTATTTTGAAAGGACTAAATGTGTAAAAGCATGTTTTGATGAGAAAGATGAATGCAAAAGCATAAACCTGCAGCACCGCTCATTCTGCTCCAGTTTATGGATTCTCAGATTTGTTCCCAACAGACCACAAAACCCCATCTGAAGACTGACCTAAGAAATCAGCTGCCTCTTATTTGGCGCTCGCCAAATGCATGATATATAGTTAGTGTATTTTTAAAAATAAAATGCCCTAATATATTACAACCATTAATAAATCCATTGATGACCCTTTCAAATCCCATTAAAACATGAATTACATTACATGAATTCGAAAATGTATGTTATAAGGTAAAACCGAAGGGATTAGGTTTTATGCTGATTTGTATACTACTTGCTAGACTGGAGTATTACAGTTAGAGGGCGCACTAACCCCATATTGCCGTTTGACACAGGAAGTCCGTCACATTCCTTTTCCGCCGCCTGAAACACGAGTGTTCATCTTTTCTGTCCTTACGGGTGGCGTAGTGAATATACTGGACCGAGAGGCAACACTTAGCTGAGAAAAATGGTTAGTATATTCCTTAGTGGCCGTCTGCTACGAGTTATATCTTGACCGGAACAATGCTCATTGTTTTGTTGAGACTGTTAGCTCCAGTTTAGCTAGCATATCTAGCCTGGCTAACGTTAGCTTAGCTTTCAAATTAGCTAGCGTTAACGTAAATGTTAGCTACTGCTAGCTGCATAATATGAGATATGGAAGATGATTTCACCGACAGCTGGTAGAACTGTACAGGTGTACCTTCTGATAAACAAAAGATTAACAAGTAAACCTAACACGAATAATGTTAGCTGGTTTGTCATCACAGACCACAGCCCCAAAATGTTAACTTATAATTAATACGTCATAACACTTCACTGAGTGACCTGCGCAATAGAAGACATGTAACTATCGTTACCTTTAGTGAAAGTCTTTTCTAAATCGGTGACACTGCCCAGATGCTGATGTACACTCCTCTCCACAGAAACCCATCCTGCTCCAGGGCCATGAGAGGTCCATCACTCAAATCAAGTACAATAGAGAAGGAGACCTACTCTTCTCTGTAGCTAAAGACACGGTGAGTTGATAGTAATTAAGATGTGCCCTGACTCTTGCTGGTGTCATATTATTCCACATGCGAGTTTATTTGGTATTAATTTATTTGGCATATTTATTGTAATGTTTCCCACTGTAGGTAACCAACGTGTGGTACTCTGTCAATGGCGAGAGGCTTGGCACCTACAATGGACACACAGGAGCTGTGTGGTGTGTTGACTGTGACTGTATCCTTTTTCAAGAAATACACTCGTTGGTGATGTTTTTGTCTTAATCAAATATAACGTTTGATCAGTGGGATACAGTGTCTGTAGCTGTGCTAGCTCGTGTTATACATGTTGGGCACCTTAACATGTGCTCTCTCAGGGGACACTAAAAATGTATTGACGGGATCAGCTGACAACAGCTGTCGACTGTGGGACTGTGAGACCGGTAGGTAAAAACAAGCTGAAATCTAGGAGTGAAGTGTGTGTGTTGTTCTGTGTTTCACAAATTCCTCAGTCAGTCAGTCAGTTATGAGACTTTTCTACGCCATCGATTTTAGTGTCAAAGTGTAAAATCACCAGTTCAACAAGTAGTTTGAATTTGTCTATCCTACATCCACTAACCCCTGTGCCTCTGCCCCCCCCCACTGCACAGGCAAACAGCTGGCCCTGCTCAACACAAACTCTGCTGTCAGAACGTGCGGCTTCGACTTCAGCGGCAACATTATCATGTTCTCCACAGACAAGCAGATGGGTTACCAGTGCTTCCTGAACTTCTTTGACCTGAGGGATCCACAGCAGATTGGTACCTACCACACAATGCTCACAGACTTCTTTTATTCAGCTGCCACTTTCATTTGTTTACCAGGAAGTTGTTGACTAGACTAAAGGAACCGAGCCCTCAGTTGGAAGTAATTAGAACTTCTGGGTCTGTCACATGATGCACCCTGGCCCCAAAATACTTTTCCCCATAGACTTACATTGTGAAAGAGACGTTTTTTTTGTTGTTTTTTTAAGGTACATGAACTAGCCACTACGAATATTAAATAGCTCTTATTTAAATCATTATATCCTAAAAGTTGTAAAATTCATTAACAGCCAAATCCAGAGTTGTAGAGTCACTGCCATTCATGTGAGTGTGAGACTGAGCAGTTGGGAGGCGGGCTTAAAGGAAACGCTAATGCGCTTGCTCTATGGACCGCACAATGCAGAAGATCCATGGAAGATCCGTCCGGGTAATTTTATACAAACTTTTTTGGCTTCATGTACCACTGAGCAACTTTCATAGGAATGAACGCCGCTGTATCCAGTTCTCTATACACATCCATGAAAGAAACATGGTAGCCATATCCAGCTTTTACCAGCATTAATTAGATTGTTAAATATGCATTGTATGATTTTGATATCATCCTCATTAAACTTGTCAAACCACGTACCATAAAGCTATGTTTGCCCACAGTCCCCTTCTTATTAGTTGCTAATAAGTAGTAACTCCAATGTGGCTCTGTTGTAGAACATTAGGAGAGATAATTGGATGTTTGACACACATTTATGTAAGGTGATTGAAAATCATTATTTTGCAAATGTTGAATGTTTTTTGAAATGACAGTAAAAACTGCAATATTCCTCTGCAGGAAACATGATGGAGCTATCAGTATGTAACAAAGAGATGAGGTCACTGTATGAGTAGCCATTTGCATTTAGGGAGACATCATCTTTAACTGAACACCTTGAGCCATCTGATGTGTCTGAGAATATATTGATCAGCATGAATGTGGCTCCTCTCAGTGGTATAATGAGTGAGTCTCTCCCTCTGTCTCTCTGCAGAAGACAACCAGCCCTACCTGTCGATACCATGCAGCGACCACAAGATTACCAGTGCTGTGTGGGGACCTCTGGGAGAGTTTGTCATTGCCGGCCATGAAAACGGAGAGATCAACCAGTTCAGCGCCAAGGTTGGACACACCTGTTTGTCTGGGAACATATGGGAATGGAATAAACTGTGTTCATGTCAGCATTGGCACTGGCTGCGGGGCTTAATACTAGTAAACCAATCTGATATTGGTATACCTTCTTAGTTTGCCAGCAAATATGTCTAAATATATTGCATTGATTAAGCATGTAACGCAAATAAATGTGAGATTTCATACAAAGACATCCAGGAGCTTGGATTGAAGAGAAACTGTTTTTATTTCAGAATCTTTAAAGTTGAATGTTGTGACTGTGTTGTTGATGGACAGTCTGGAGATATCCTGAAGAAGGCCAAGGAGCACACCAAGCAGATCAATGACATCCAGACATCAGTGGATCTCACTATGTTCATCAGTGCCTCCAAGGACAACAGTGCCAAGGTAGGACCCCGTCTACTCTCCTGGCCCTTTGACACAGCCATAACCCGACAGCTTGTGAATGTTTGGGTCACCAAATTTCTACTTGTCGTATAACATTTGTATAACACTAAAGCTGCAATGATTAGTCAATCGGCAACTATTTTGATAATCAACTAATTGTTTGTTTCAAGCAAAAATTCCAAATATTTGATTGTTCCAGGTTCTCAAATGTGAAAACTTATAAGACATTTGATGAGGTCATCGCATATTGGGATTGGCATTTTTCAGTGTTTTATAGACCGATTTATTGAGAAAGTAATTGGCAGATTAATCAATAACAAAAATAATTGCAGCACTATAAAACACCAGTAATAATTTGGTGTGTATATAATCCATGTATTTGGTAATGTGATTTTTATCTTGACTTGGGCACCATTTGGTGTCACACTTTGTTACTGAGTGCTGGATGTCTTCTGTGTTTCCTCGCAGCTGTTTGACTGCACTTCTCTGGATCACATCAAGACCTTCAAGACAGAGAGGCCCGTCAACTCCGCTGCCATCTCCCCCATCATGGATCATGTGAGTGAAGACTCGCACAGTGATGTGTATAAAAACGAGTAATGGCTGTGTATCCTATGACCATGTACACATTTGTTTGCCATGTAGTGCCTTGTCAAAGTGTATCTCATCATTGACCTTGTGTGTGTGATTCAGGTGGTGATGGGAGGCGGACAGGAAGCCATGGAGGTCACTACTACGTCCACCAGGATCGGCAAGTTTGAGGCCAGGTGAGGAAAAATATGGCTGCGGTTGATTAGAGGTCAAGAAAGACAACCTCCTCCCCACATTAAGTTAAATGTCACGCTTAAAGCTAAGTATTTAGCTTTCTTTCCATAATGCTGTGCACAGTTCAGATTTGTACTATCCAGAAACCAAATCACGTATGAGATGACTTTTGTAAATAAGAGTGAGATTTTTTTTAAGTGGTCATGTGGTAACCTGCCTTTCTTCTCTGTCCTCAGATTCTTCCATGCTGCCTATGAAGAGGAGTTTGGCAGGGTCAAAGGTCATTTCGGCCCCATCAACTGTGTGGCATTCCACCCCGATGGCAAGAGGTAAGAGATGCATACTTGGAAATACACTGCCCTAAAATGTAAAGTGGTCTGGTCAAAACTTCTTTGTGTGAGTCACTGCTGACATTTTTCTTGTGCTGTGGTTGTTTACAGTTACAGCAGTGGAGGAGAAGACGGATACGTAAGGATTCATTACTTTGACCCACAGTACTTTGACTTTGAACTGGAGGCATAAACAGTCAGGCTCTCCAACCCCACAGCTTCAAAACCACACTCAGTCAGGAAGAAAGAATAACGGACTACAGTGCATTTACAGTCTGACCACCTCGCCTCCTTCCCTTCATCTGAACTGATCTGAAGTCAGGGGTACAAGTCTAAGCTGCAGAGGTCAGCTTCCAGCGATTCAGTTTGGCCCTTAGACTTCTCAGATTACTTCACCTAAAAGGAAGAGAGGTCAGAAGTGGAAAGTCTTTTTTTTTTTTTAAAGTAATTTTTGTAACATAACTTGGAAACTGTGTTGGTGGGATCAGATGCGATTTTTGGACTGGACTTTAAAACCCACAGTCCCTGGTTCCCAAGTCTATTTAATCCGATTCTACAATCGGATTAAATAGACAGAATTTGAGTGATTATCTTTTCTGTTGTAAGCCATTCCACCAGAAGTCACTATAAAATTATTATTAAAAAAATAAAACTTATTCAAGTCGTGTCTGTGTGATCTGTGCAAATCCTACTCATTCAGCAGTGATAATTCAGTCAGTGTAATGCAATCTAAAACAAAAGCTTTGCAAAAAATCTAACTTTAGTGATGGTAGGATTGTTAAATTTAGCCATAGTTTGTTGTGGTAGTGTATTGCAAAGTGTTTGATATTCGGTCCACTCTCATATACAAGGGGACAAAATATTTAAAACTCCTTTAAGTATAATGCAATTCAAAACCAAAACAGCCCAAACTTGCCCTCTGCAAATACCTGTTGGACAATCAACACGTTCAATGTCACAGAGGTATAGTTTTACAAATAGAATGATTGTTTTTCTGTCACGATGTATAAATCATCAACTCTCAAGGCAAAATGTGGTTCCATTTTCTTAAATTTTTTATGACAAAGTTATGATAATGCACATTTCACAAGGCTAGAACTCCAAACAACCACATTTTAACAGCTCACTCCACCTTTATGTATAATGGTACAAAATATCTAAAACGAGTCACTCACCTCCCAACATGAGCGGTTCACACGCATTCATACTTACACATACAAACAACGCAGTAAGAAAAATAAGGGAAGAAACACTGACCAGATATTCATAGGAAGATGGGCTGAAGGGACTGACTGTGGATTCATGATTTAAAGTGAGCTGAGATCAGGGCCTGTCTGGGCGAAGGGAGTAACATGTACATGCTAAAGGCGAGGTCATTCTAAACATGCATTCACTGATAAATTAACACAGCAAGCCAGATGCTGGTTATTCTACCAGGATTATAAATAGATGCTTAAAAACTAAGAGAAAAGCCTTTTTTCATGTGAGCACTAGACTTCTAAATCATCTACATCGCTGCAGGAACCCCAGAAACGACCTGATAGGAACAGTAATAACTTGGGTGGTTTTCTTCACATTAAAGACCACAGACCTGGTTCTCCCAACTGCTGAGCTCGATTTGTAGCATTTGTCTTATACTACAAGGCGCTGCAGTCGGGTGGGGTTTACACTCTGCAAACAGAACAGAAAGGGAAATCCATGCTAAACTGATGATCAATATAGGCAGCTGTGGCTGTGCACACCCGCTCAACTGGTGCTTCACTGTGCTTGGAAACAAATGCGAATAAGCCAGGTTCGCCCATAAGAACACATAATAAAACAGGAATACAAAAAGGGTCCTATCTTCACAGCAGGAGAATGTAGGATTCAGTGGGGCTTGAGGACAAAAGTACAACCATCCATTTCTCCCCGTGCCAGACTTCAGGTTGTCTTCACCTCTTCCTTTGGTCTGAAACACAAACAGTTGAGGGGTTTAAGCAACAAAACACCTGTTTAATACAACGGGTTTTACAGGACCTTGTTGACATTGTTCATATCGGATTCTACAGCAGTGTCCAATCATGGTTTCAGGGATTGAATCAGTTATTTAGTTGTGGTTCCTGAATAACAACCAGTATGGGCTATAAATCATATCTGGGAAATTTAACAAAGTGCTTACAGATCTAGTTTAATATGTGACGACGTCCCCAATAACTGTTGTCTCCATTTATCTCAACCTCTGTAGGCAGGTTTAGCACAGTGGTAAGACCGCTGATTTTGGTACAGGAGATCAGGGGTTCGATTCCCCGTAAAAGCGAGGCCAGGGCTGCTATCACAACTAGAGATTGAAGAAGTATAACACAAATGCTACTGCAAGGCTAGGACAACAGGTGAGAGAGAGATATTATCTTCCCCACCCGAGGTTTTGGGTACCAAGCCCCAATTGAACATAACAATAATTAGATAAGTGAAGGTACCCTCTGAAAGTCTACTAGAAGTGATGCAGATGAGCAAGAAAAGGGTATTTAATAGTTAGTTAGTGACTGACTTTGTGACTTCAAGGTAAAGTGTGAATATTGTATTTTGTGTAGAGAGTAGATTTGAATTTATTAGGTCACAATAAGAACACAGAGGAACTGATGGCGATGATGTCACTCACTCTACATCTAAACATTCCACCACAACATCAGCTGTGTGTGTAAAAACATACAGAAGAAGAATTAAACTAGTAAACGATCTAATATCAGATTATCATATTGATTTATTATGTCTCACCGAAACCTGGCTGCGTCATGATGAATATGTTAGTTTAAATGAATCCACCCCCCCAGCCACATTAATACTCACATTCCTCGAGGCACAGGCCGAGGAGGTGGAGTTGCAGCCACCTTCGACTCAAGCCTAAACCTAAACTAAATTATAACTCGTTCGAAAGTCTTGTTCTTAGTCTTTCACACCCAACCTGGAAAACACTACAGCCACTTCTATTTCTTATAGTGTACCGCGCTCCTGGACCGTATTCTGAAAATTGAACATCTAATAGTCTTTCCACAGAATCCTTTTTTGTCCGATCATTATTTAATAACTTTTGAATTCCTATTACTGGACTACACGCCATTAGGCAAACATTACTACACTAGATGTCTATCTGATAGTGCTGTAGCTAGATTTAATAGATCATATACTAAGATGGCGGCATATACTAAGATGGCGCCGCAGATGGCTGCCTCGGTGTGTTGGTGCGCGTTGTTTTGTCTTGTTTGGTTTGTTAATTTGGTTTTCTGCCGTGGTACCCGGTGCTCTTTCACCAGAGAAGAGC
>LKNJ01000520.1:0-37934 GCA_002120245.1 Maccullochella peelii
GGGCACTACAGCCTGAAAATGCCCTTTAGGAAAGATCAGCTAACTCTTCCCAATAATCTATGTATGGTCAAGCAAAGACTACTTGGATTAAAAAGGAAGTTCAGGAAAGATGAACTATTTCGCAAGGAATACACCAGCTTCTTCACTGATGTCATCAAGAAAGGTTATGCAGAGGAAGTGCCCCGGCATCAGCTGGATCGTGGAAATGGAAAGGTCTGGTACATTCCTCACCATGGTGTACATCATCCAAAGAAGGGAACTTTGCGTGTGGTCTTTGACTGTGGAGCAGAATTTAAAGGCCAATTGTTACATGGTCCTAACCTCACAAGTTCGCTGCTTGGAGTCCTGACAAGATTCAGACAGGAGCCCGTAGCACTTATGGGTGACATACAAGCTATGTTCTACCAGGGCAGTTGCAGAAGAAGACAAAGACTTTCTTCGCTTCTTATGGTGGCCTGAGGGCAATGTGAGTCAAGACTTTGTGGAATATCGGATGGCTGTTCATTTGTTTGGGGCTGTGTCATCCCCAAGTTGTGCTAGCTATGCACTTAAGAAAACAGCTGAAGATAATAGTACCTACTTTTCTGCAGAGGTTGTTGAAACAGTCAAGCGAAACTTTTATGTGGATGACTGTTTGAAGAGCCTGCCCTCAGAAGAGAAGGCAGTTCTTATGGTTAAGGCTCTTACAGATATTTGCCAGAGAGGAGGCTTCACTTTGACAAAATGGACCAGCAACAGTCGGGTAGTGTTGCAGACCATTGCAGAGGAACACAGGGCTAAGGACTTAAAGGAACTGGATTTGGATAGAGATGAGCTTCCAGTAGAAAGAGCCCTTGGGCTACAGTGGTGTGTGGAGACTGACTCGTTTAAGTTCAAGATGGTGATGAAGAAACAACCTCATACCAGACGAGGAATGTTGTCGGTAATCAGTTCAGTTTACGATCCCTTGGGTTTCCTTGCACCAATAACATTGCCTGCCGAAGTCATGTTACAAGACCTCTGTAGAAGTAGTTGTGCATGGGACGACAAAATACCTGAAGACATTAGACACCAGTGGATAAGGTGGTTGGAAGAGCTGGAAGGCATGGTGTCATTCAAAATCAAAAGATGCATGCAAGACTTTGGACAACCCACTCTTGCACAACTGCATCATTTTTCTGATGCTAGGGAAGGTGGATTTGGCACAGTTACCTACATCAGGATGCAAAACAACAGGAGCAGTGTTCATGTCTCCTTCCTGCTTGGTAAAGCAAGAGTCACCCCCTTAAAACAGGTAACCATTCCCCGTCTGGAGCTGACAGCTGCTGTTCTTGCTGTTCTGGTGGATCAGATGTTGAGAGCAGAGTTGCAACTGCCATTGGATTAATCAACATTCTGGACCAACAGCACATCAGTGCTTAAGTATATACAAAATGAAGACAAACACTTTCATACATTTGTGGCAAACAGGGTATCAACCATTAGAGATGCATCTCATGTCTATCAATGGAGGTATGTTAATACCAAGGATAACCCTGCGGATGAAGCATCCAGAGGTATGAAAGTAGAAAACTTGGTAAATGGTGGTAGATGGTTTGAGGGCCCAAGGTTTCTTTCTAAGCCAGAAAAGGATTGGCCTGCATATACAATAGAAACCACCATTGCTTATGGTGATCTCGAAGTCAAGAAGGATGTTACAGTAAATGCAATTGTCATCAAGGACTCTCCTAATGCTACAAACCAACTCATTGCTTACTTCTCAGATTGGAGGAGACTTAAGATTGCAGTTGCATGGCTTCTTAAGTTAAAGAAGACTCTTCTAAGATTGAGTCAAAGGAGGAAAGAGTTGCTGGGTGGTGGTGTTCATGGAAAGGATGGAACTGGTTCATCCAGCCACGTTCAGTTGGAGATGGAAAACCCTAAGGATGCATTAGGAGGTCAGACCTTATCACCAGATGATCTCTTGGAGGCTGAATTTTGCATCATTCACTATAGTCAGCAGCAAAGGTTCAAGGAAGAAATTGCTGCTCTATCAGCTGGAAAATCTGTGGCAAAAAACAGTGTTATTTACAAACTAGACCCACGTTTAGAGGATGGACTCGTGAGAGTGGAGGACGACTGAGTAAGGCATCTATGTCTGAAGAAACAAAGCATCCACTCATTCTGTCTAAAGATCAGTACATCTCCACACTCATATTAAAGCACATTCACCAACAGTTGGGTCACAGCGGAAGAAATTACACACTGTCCAAGCTACGAAAGAAGTTTTGGATTACAAATGCCAATTCAGCTGTGAGAAAGATTATATCACGGTGCTGCTTTTGTAGACGGTATAGTGGAAAGGTAGGTGAACAAAAAATGGCGGACCTGCCAAAGGACAGGATTGTACCTGATCTCCCTCCATTCACAAACGTTGGAGTAGACTACTTCGGGCCGATCGAAGTCAAGAGAGGACGAAATCTTTGCAAGCGTTATGGCGTGATCTTTACCTGCCTGACAAGTAGAGCTGTCCATTTGGAAGTGGCACAGTCCTTGGACACTGATGCATGCATCAATGCTTTACGAAGATTCATCAGCCGAAGAGGCCAAGTTTCCCATATGAGATCCGACAATGGTACGAACTTTGTTGGAGCAGAAAAGGAGCTGAGAGAGGTTCTTGCATCTTTGAATCACAACCAGATACAGGGAGTTTCACTTCAAGATGGTATTCATTGGAGTTTTAACCCACCTGCAGGATCACATCATGGTGGTGTATGGGAACATGTCATTCGCATGATCGGGAAAATTCTCAGTTCTGTGTTGCATCTGCAAACTCTGGATGATGATGGACTACATACCGTGTTGTGTGAAGTTGAGGCTATACTAAACGACCGCCCCATCACCAAACTCTCTGATGACCCCAATGACCTCGAACCACTCACTCCCAATCACCTTCTTCTTATGAAAGGTAAACCAGTCTTACCACCTGGACTATTCAGGTATGAAGATTTGTATGTGAAAAGGAGATGGAGACAGGTTCAGTACATTGCAGACATTTTTTGGAAGAGATGGGTACAGGAATATCTCCCTTTGCTCCAAGAATGTCAAAAATGGAACCAGGAGAGAAGAAGTTTTGTTCCTGGGGACATTGTTGTTGTTGTCGACTCAGCAGCTCCTCGTGGCTCTTGGCTGCTTGGCAGAGTGCTGGAAACCCTTCCAGACAAGAAAGGTTTAGTGCGCTCCGTGCGCACTCCGTGTTATGTTGTATATGCTACATCATTTATGGCTCATTGTGTTCATTTAATTTGAAGGTAATTGTTATGTCTGCCTGACATTAACAATTAGGGGCCGGTGTGTTGGAGCCATTGTTGTATTATTATGTGTGTGTATGGACTATGTTCCCTTGTGGTAATTCACTGGTTGCACTGTAGGTGGTGTGTGGAGTCAGGGGATAAATTGATGATGCGGTAATCACACGGCAGGTGTATTGGTTACTGGAGGAAGCACACAGTTTTTGACTGTCAGAGATACACGTTAGATGTACGTCAGATGTAGCTTAAGATGTAGCATCGAATGTAGCTCAACTGTTTGTTTGCACTTACGTTGTCATTAGAGTGTATGTGGATTGCCTTCTTGGGACAGTGAAAACCTTGCATGACAAAGAAAATAAAGGAACTTTATGTCTGGCTATACAGCAGTCTCGAGAGGACGCGTCAATTAAGCCAACTCCAGTACAGCAGCCCCTCAGTGACTTGTAGGACTTAAGTTTGTCAAGTCAAGTCAAGTCACTACAGGGGTCGTGAGATGATTTACCATACAGGATTTACCAAACAAAACAAAACATACACAAAGTTAAATTTTTTTTTCCTATCCTTTCTTAAATCTTTGTTTTTTGTGAAAGACTGCATCTTTTTTTTTTTTTTTTACCTCTTCTGGACTGTAAAAAGTAGTCAAATGAAACAATCTGAGAGGAAAAATCACACCGGCACTACTTGCTCTCACACTGCTCACAGATCATTGTCCTATGCAATGTGTGATGAGAGTTCACAAGTAGACAATGATCCATTTTAAGGGGTCATAGGGTAAAATGGTTGAGAACCACTGATCTAAATGACCATTATTTGTTTGGGTTAGACATGGATTTGCAGATGTTAACATGCTGTGAGTGTGGCTGTATTAACTTTAAACAGGTTATGACGGAAAAACTATCTGGAATAAACAATCAAATGCCTGTGAACTTAAAACACACCTTTATGACCTGCTTACATGTAATGTTTTGCTTTTCAATCCCCTTTTAATGTTTCCAAACGTTTGCCTTAATTTTATATATTTTAACAATGCTCCAGTTTATATTTTCGTAAATCAAACACACAAAAAAGAGCTATTTTAATTTTCACATTCTCTTTTTATGTTGATGAATATGTGTAAACAGTTTAAGTTCTGCAACAATTTACTTATGTTTTGTTACGTAAAGCTTACCGTTTTATCCTCTCTGAACAGCCAGCCAATCTGACTACGAGAGAAAGAGATCGACTTGGTGGACAGAGTTGCAGAGTAGACGTCACTGCTCATCAGAATATCCACCTCTTCCTCAGTCTCCATCTCTGACTCCTTAGGGGCAAGACAATGATAGTTCGGCATTGCTCTTCATATTAAACAGCTGATGACATGATGTGAAACAGAGGTCTGGTCATACCACTCACTCACCTCGTGGTGTATTCTTTGGTACACTTTTGATTCATTGTCCAGGACCACAAAGGACTGGGAGGGTGTAGCCTCGCCGTTGAAAATGAAGCTAAGATCTCCGCGCTGACACTTCATATCAGTGAAGTCTATGAGAGTGGTGTCAAGTCTAAATCAAGAGAGGAGAGGGAGTTTGTGAAGATTGTTACATCCTACTTCTTAGATCTAAAAGAAATGTAAGAGCCATATTTAGAGTTGATAAGATCTATGTAGTGACTTAGTAGAAAAAATGTTGAAATGCTCCTTTAGTTATGTGGCTAGTTATGTCATAGCCAATAGCTCTCAGTTAGAGTTAATTAGTCTGCGGAATTTAGTTAATTTGTTTTTTGACCGCTATGCCAAGTTGAGCACAACCAGAGTGAATCTTGTAACTTTATTTTGTTTTGAGTAAACATTTTGAATAGAGTTACTACCTCTAAAGATTCATTTCGCGTCAAATTTATTGCCAATACACAGACTTTTAACAGTTTACCGGATTACCGGACGGAGAAAATATTGCTGCTACAGAAGTCCACGACCTGGATATCAACCACTTGCTGCTTTAAACACTCAGTGAATTTGATTTTCTCATAGGTACAACAACAACCTTAATCTAGTATTTGACGTTTTACCTGATATTAATTCCCTGCTTGTAGATTTTACAAGCATCAGATGGAAGCATCCGGGACAGCAAAGGCACTAAAGTACAGAAAACTGTGTGAATATATGCAACTGAGGCTGATGAGCAAGTATTTCATCATCTAGGTTTTGCATTGACAACAGAACAAAAACACTGATTTATCTTTAATAAAATCCTTAAGTAAGGTAACAGTTGAAAAATCACTTTGATTTCAAATTAAAGCTGGTCTTATTAATAACCTGGTTTGACTAATAATGTTTGAGAATACGGCATATAAACGAGGTTTTGGTGCGAAACATGAAAACTCACCCCAGCTCTGAAAGTCCCAATGAAGCTCCAGATAAAAATCACCAAGCTACAGAAACGATACAAACATGTCTGACTAAAGGATTCAACTGAGATAGTATGACTTCATGGATCAGACGAAAAGTACAGTACAGTGAAGACTTTTCAGCAATTAATATGCATCATCAAAGACAGGCAAGAGTCATTTATGCAAATCAAAGCCTGCAGAGATTTTGAAAATACAATGGAGTGCAAATTCAGAACGATAGCAGTTGCAAACTTGAGTTGGTGTGTCAGCGACATCTGTGGAAGTCCAGCCAGTGTGATCCTCACCTCCCTGAGAGCTTTCAGTAATTTTGGCCTTTTATCCTCCACACTCTCCCTGGATTGCTGCTTTAACTTCCGCAGTATAGCTGTGACTGAGGAAACAAAGATGAGAAAGGGGGAAAAAAAACCTCAGTTACAAGTTACGCAAATGTACACCTGGACGATGCCTAATACATCCACTGTCTTAAAGTATGAGGTCTTATTTCATACATCACCTTTGAATATAGCTACCCTAAAAAATTTACACAACTTGACTACAGCCTGACTGATACATTGGTCGCCCGATATCACTGGCCAATCTTAGCTTATCACAGATGTACAGTATTGGTGTCCACGTAACTGTCGGCAGATGAGTAACAAAAAAAATTATAATAATAAATGCCAAAGATGGGTTGGAGGTCATTTAGAAAGTCTGTTCACCAGAGAGCACTGACATGTTTAAATTGACCCGCTCATATTTTGATCACAAGGAATCTAAAAACACCAAAAAGGTTTGTTTATGCGATGTATTTATGTTTAGAAACGCATATTGGCCAATACATTCTCATCATATTTTAAACTCAAACATCGGCAATCCGTCAGGCTCTATTCCCAGCATGTTACTGATGGAGAGATGAGCATTATTCATATACCTCCCGGCCAGGGCACTGAACCAGAGACCTACCAGTTACAAGCCACCTGTCTAACTGTTTGTCCACTGCTGGACCAGTGTTTGTGAGCTATACAGTTAAGTGTAGGGCTGCAACTAACAATTATTTACATTATCAATTAATCTACTGATAATTTTTCAATTCATGGATTAATTGTTTTGTCTATAAAATGTCAGAAAATATTGAAAAACGTCTATTACATTTTCCTCAAGTCCTAGGTGACGTCATCAAACATCTTGTTTGATCCAACCAATAGTCCAAAACCCCCAAAATATTCAGTTTACAATGAAAAAAACAAAGAAATGCAGCAAAGCCTCACATTGGAAAAGCAGGAACCAGAGAATATGTGAATGTAAAAAAACACTAATCGACTAAATGTTGCAGCTCTAGTAAAGTGCTCAGTCAGATTTTAATATGGTGAAACTGTTACACAAACACAAGGAAGCATCACTACTCTGCTACAACTAATTCCTGTACTGTATTCCTGTAAGTATCATTTTCATATTACATGCATCAGTAGCAGTGACTGGATCAGCTCATACAAATCATTGTCTTGTGAAGTATGGCCCCTCTCTACTTCCCCTTCACCCTTGAGAGTGATGTGACCTTCTCATAGCGAAACTCCTGGTCCCGGTCCCAAGCCACCCTGCCACAGCAGGCGCGGAGAGTCGAGACGCATACTAACAAGGTGGAGGGTCATTTCTCAAACTATTGGGCTTTACAACCTCCATCGCAGGCTGTATAAGACGAGGATGCTGATGATTCACAGTTAGGTTATCTATACAGCCAAATGGCAATAACAAGATTGTTTTTAGCTCAGCTTTATACAAAAACGGAGATAAATGATTTAGTACACAGTCCCTTTACTAGAAACTTAGCATGGCCTCTTTTCTTTTATCTTAAGTATACAAAATTAACACCACACCTAAAAAAACAAAAAACAACAAAACAAAAAAAGGACAGAGCAGTAAATCCATCCCAAAAGCATTAGCTGGTGCCTTTCACATATCATTTGACTCTTTTTCACTAGATGTCAAATCTAAAAGCAGTAGCATCATTTAGCAGGGAAGTGACCAGACTGTAAGCTCAGGGCTTGCTAACACTAAGCCATCGTTCAGGCTGCGTTCCAGCCCATCTGGATGACGGGTGCTCAGAGAAAATCCCCACCTTTAGCGTTTTAGCAGGACCGACTGGATAGCAGGTGCCGTCTTTAAAAAACTAAATGACTCATAAAAGGTCCTTCAAACACTCAGACATATGCCATGACCTCCAACACTCTTTAGCTCCCTTTGTCTTTTCCCACAATTTGTAAAAAACAAAGATGAGGAAATGAAAATGTGTTAATGGTGTACATATTATGAACCATAATATGGAAGTAGTACTGTTTAGGGTTTATCAGTTAAAAATGAAAAACTAAAATGTTGCAACTTGAACTTGGATTTCAAGTGTGGGCAATACAACAACAAATTCTGCCCCAAACCCAGAGATGCCGGGCGTGTACAGAAGTATCAGATAAGACTCCAACCACAGACTCTCTGAGACTGAATTTACATTGAGATTTTGTATTGTATTTTATTATCTATGAGAAAGAATAAAATGATTTCCTTTTTCATTAGGAAAATATATTATATCATTCAGTTGGCAACACAAAAAAGCATAGCAATTCAACCAAATATGATATCTTCCTGAATACACTACAACCATCAACCTGACATTTACCAATAATGCTACAATATTAGCATTCAGACAGAAAGCCATTCCAGATGTCAGAATGACTGACTAACCAACAAATGGTGACTAAAGCTGATGTCATAAAGCCATTATAGACCCACCAGACAGGCAGCACTGAAGTTGAAGGTTATAACAGTTAGTGTATGAGTGAGATTACCATAAACACATCCAAATATGTGCTATTCAGAGCAGTGTTGATGTAACTTACTCATTTGCCTGTCGCCGTAGCTGATGGCTTCTGCTAGAGGGCTCCATCCCTGCGCATTCTTTATTTTTACAGGAGCGTTATGGGCCAGTAGTAGGAGGGCGCATTCTGCAAGAAAGACATATATAATTATGTCTACATTACTGTCAATTCTGTGTATTGTCACTTTTCATTCCATGTTGTTTTGAGCAGCCATGCCAAATACACAAGGTAAATGTTAAGATTTTAATATTAACTTTGTACCAGAGTCTAGATAAAAGATGTCAATGTTTAAACAGTAGTAAAGATCATGTAATTACAAACTTGGGACTCATTATGCATATTTTTTCAGTACATTCAGACCATTCACCACTACTTCTGTACTGGAAGAGGGATCCCTCATCTGTTGTACTATTTCTCCCCCTTTACCCTGCTAAAGTTTTTGCTTTGTGGAGCAAATTTGGGATTTTGGGCTATATAAATAGTTGACTATTCTGCACTGCAAAACCAAGTATCGCTGTCCTTATAAATTGGCTACACTGTGTGCAATCAGTAATCTATGGGAATTTCTCTAAGCGTAACTACTGTGTTATACCAATAGCATGTTATCACAACACTGCAGAGGTCAGATAAGACATGCTGAGCACAGCAGGAGTTTGGAGGCTACTCCAAAAAAGGAAGGAGAACTGACGTGCTTTAAAAAGGGCCTTTAATGAGGTTGCCAAATACTCTTTCAATAAAGCCTCATTATGACAGATGCAAGGCCATGGAGCACAGCAGATTTAGTGCAATTTTTTGGGCTCAAACTGAGACTGGTAGATTACCAGTACTGGTGGTAGATTACTGAGAAGCTTTTTGGTCATTTGGGTTAATCCTGTGTATGACAATAGGCTGTTAAGATTAAAAAACCGAATTCAATACATTTTATTACTCCATCAGCGTTACCTTTGTGGCCCAGCATCACAGCCAGGTGAAGAGGTGTGTTCCCTGAAAGAGAGGCATGTTAGATGATCTCCTGAGTGTATATAAATATGAATATTGACATCAATAATTCCACATGTGATCAGAGACAACTGTTATGTAATGCATTTTAACAAATTACTTAAAAAACAAACAGGTAATGTCAGAAAGCTTACCATGTACATCTTTCTGGGAGATGCTATGGGTCCTGATGAGAGAGGAGAGCCGACGGACATCTGCCTTGAACACGCACTCGTGAACAGGGAACTCCAAGTCCTCACTTGTCAGGATTATTGGGTTCTTGTTGTTATCATTGACAACGGTGCCAATTGATGAATTTCCGTTAATGTTGTTTGCATTGAGCTGCTGTTGCTGCTGCAGTACCGAGGTTTTGGCTGATTTCTGAAAAGGCTTGTTGGATTTCAAATGGTTACTGGTACCGTTGGGGATAGTCCCGTTTGAGGTCTCATCGTAGGTTTCCATTATCTCGTCATTTTTGTTTGCTTTGTTGTGGTCCTTTCGCATGGTGCGTATCTTCTCACCTGTCATGATGACTACCGTGCGTTACCAGGCTAACTAATTACTGGGCTAACGTTACAGGCTGGTGAAGATGTGGCATAAATCTGAGATGAGCAATATCCGTATATATGATTTCAAATGAGCTTCTTATCAATTTAAGCCAACAGCGACACTTTCTCGTAGCTGGCTGTTCTGTTATTCAAATAACGTTACACCTGCTGCCCAGCTCCAAAGCCAATATTAGCATTAGCTCCCAGTAAACGTTAGCTAGCTAGCCCACAATAAAAAATGAATATGATGGGTGCGGCGATGAAAACAGAAAATAATTCTAAACATAACAGAACACAAACACACTACATCAACATACACCTAAGAATATGAACGCATATCGAATGACTACATAATTGTCTCGTCTACCGCTCCCTGGATATTCGTTTTACCGATTTATAAATTCAGGTTGCTTTGCGGCAAAATTCAAGCGGACGGTGTCACAAAAGCCAGCTGGGCTAACATCTCTGTTAGCTTGCTGCGAGCGGCAAATCTCGCGAGATTATTCAACAACCCACAGTTTGAGCGCGAGTTCATGCAGAGTACGTCATCTTCATGAGACGCGTTTTTTTTTTTCCCCACTTCATCGCAAGAGCGCAAGCAAGTAGTTAGCCTGCTAGCTGACAAGCTGCGTTGTTGAAAAATGGCAACCTCTAAGAAGGGGAAGAAAGTTGTAAATCAAGAGGAACTCCGGCGCTTGATGAGGGAAAAACAAAGGCAAACAACAGATAAGAAGCGCGTCGAGTCTCCTTTTGCTAAATACAACAGTCTCGGCCACCTAAGTTGTGTCCTGTGCAATGTGCAGGTGAAGTCCGAGCTACTGTGGCCAGCTCATGTTCTTGGAAAACAGCACAAAGAGAAAGTTGCCGAGCTGAAGGGAGCAAAGAGTCAACCAGTGACACCACAGAGTCAGCCAGTGAAGAGGAAGGCACTGGACAAAGAAGAAGTTAACTGGAAAAAGGTGAAACCCTCGTCGGGCGCAAGCCAGTCTGCGTCAGAGCTTCCGGGAGATTTCTTCGAGAAATCCAGCGAAATGGAATCTATTTCTACTCAAAAGTCTGCAGGTCTGAGTCTTTTGGCTGGAGTTTATGATGAGGACGATGATGAAGAAGAAGGTGCTGAAGAGGCATGTCAGGCAGGAACCACAAACCCCCCTCCTGAACAGACTGATGCTGCAGGACTACCAGCTGATTTCTTTGACAGCTCCATCCCATCCACACCCGCCATCTCCCATTCAGGATCCATCCTCAAAGCAGATGTGCAGGAGAAAAGTACAGAAAAAAAAGATAACACAGCCGAGGCACTGCCGGAGGGCTTTTTTGACGATCCTGTAAGAGATGCCAAAGTTCGCAACGTCGACGCACCCAAAGATCAAATGGACAAAGAGTGGGAAGAGTTTCAAAAGGAGATACGACAGGTGAACACAAAATCAGAGGCCATCGTGGCGGAGGACGACGAGGAGGGCCGCCTTGAACGTCAGATTGACGAAATTGATGAACAAATTGAATGTTACAAGAGGGTTGAAGTACTGAGAGACAAGAGGGATGTGGTGAAGAGCAAGCCTCTGCCCAGAAAGGATGAACTTATGGAGATAGATGTTAGCAATGAAGAGGAAGAGGACGAAGAAGAGCTGCTGGGGCTTTTGTCCCGGGACTGGAGGGCTAAAGGGGCACTAGCCTAAGTTGCTCTAGAGCTCATGTGACTGTGAGACAAGCCATGTGTGACTGATCTCAATTTTGTCCAGAATGCTGACAAGGCATTAGAGGGATCTGTTTTTGTCAAGTCTGTCAGCAATCCAACAATTGTAAATATGCTTGTTAAAAGATCTCCACCAAGTCTTTTTGTGTTTCAGACTCGATTAAATGTGATGCAGACAGTGATGTGCAACATTCTTGTAAAACATTTAGTGCCAACTGAAGACAAGGTTTCTCAGTTCATGACTTAAAACACCAGATGGACAACAAATCAAACCTTTAACTGTGTGTTTATTTTATTCATTGCTCACACAAAAACACATTCATAAAATCTCCCATGTACAGTAGCAGCATGGATCCAAAATCTGTCATGATGGCCAAAGCTGTTACATTTTGAGCTCAACTAACCATTGTCCTGCAAAAACAAGTAGTCGGCTATGTTAAGTTTATAAATAATTTGTTCATGTTACATTATAAGCAACATGCAAAGCACAACAGAATTATTTAAAAAAAAAAAAAAGTACAATGTTGAGAGTAAGACCGTTACATTTTACCAACCCGACCTCCTTCACAACATGATTTGTTGGGAATACATTTAAACCATTTTTACAGAGTACAGCAATGTTTTAGTATAACAAATTTATTATGTAAATACACCATTATTAGGCCCATAAAAATGGAATAAAATGAATCAAGTAAAGAGTGATGGTCAGTGCTTCTTATACTACCTGTTACACATTGTGAGCTAGGTGTGCCTTCTGTCTACTGCAACTCTAAACAAGCAATATCTACATCATTTTGTTATTGCTACATATGCCTCATGAGTTACCACTTAAAAATTCTTTCTGAATGATTCAAAGTGTTCATAGCCCTTCAAAACTTGTAAAACTGAAAATAAGCAAAATTACAGAAACATACAGATGGACTAAACACACAATCCCAATGAAAATTTAGTAACCCACTGAAGATAAATAAGAAACTTTATCTTAGTAAAGAGCATACGCAAGTCCCCCCTCTTAAGCTCAATTGTGGGTTTCAGTTAAGATAGGAATCTGTCTAAAAACAAAAAAGACTTTTGAAAGAAAATTCTATTTCTAGTAGTCATTTGTGAACATTCATAAAATTCTATCTCAGGTTCTCTAAATAAGGTTCAGGTGAGTTGGTCCAGGTGTTTGTGTTGATGGTTGGGGACATGTGCAATAGACTGACTTTTACAGCCTCCAGAGAAGCTAAATACACAAAAATGTTACATCAAGATGAGACAGATTGGTTGAGGAAAAAAAAAAAAACAGCAGGAAAACAAGTCTGAGAATTGAGGGTGGAAAACGGGATTCAAAACACTTATATCCACATTTTTTTCATATAAACCATGGGATTTGCTAAAATAGGAGCTGAATATTCTGCATACTGGTAGTCATGGATTAATTTTAAAATTGAAGCGTATGTTTTATTGACGAGGTTGTGTTGAAATGGACTGGGGAGGGGGAGTGAGTAGGGGGCATGCCAGCGCCACTGTTCCACAATCAGTATGATAAATATTCAGTTCACAAAAGTGCAGCAATTACAGAAAAGGGCCGGAACTCCGAACCCCCCGACCCCGCTGGGAAGTCAATACTGTTCACTGCTGTCAGTGATAATGTGCTCACAAACCTACAGCAGCTCTCAGCTCCATCAGAGAGTACCTCTGGTCCCCATCATTGTCAAAACACTCCATGGTACGAGCACTGGGAGTTGATGTTTCAAATACTTTACTCAGGCCATGGTAGGTCAATCCAAGTGAATTACGTCCGATGCCTGCCTGCTGGAAAAGGTCTTCCAAGTCTGTGAAAAGAATAGTTTTATTTAGAAACAGGAAAAAAAAACAGGTTTGTCTATGAGGGCATTGCGAAACTGAGAATATCCATATTATTCACAATACAATTTGTAGCCTTTAAAGCAATAGTTCAATATCTTGGGAAATACGCTTATTTGCTTTCTTTCCGAGAGACAGATGCCACTCTCATGTCTGTTTGTTAAATATGAAGCTACAGTTTAACTGCCGGCTTAGCATAATGACTGGAAATGGCAGAAAGTGTGAGGTTGCCAGGCAACCAGTGGAGACTTTATATATCATAGTCTTATATTTACTGGACAGACATGAGAGTGATTTCGATCTTGGCAAGAAAGCAAATACGTGCATTTCCCAAAATGTCGAACTATTCCTTTAATGAATGCTGAGATATAAAACTGTGGAGTAGGAGTGTGGACCTTTCAGAGAACTGACACCAGGCAGGAACACCCTCTTGGGGCACGTTGTCTTGGCATTTCTCTTAGAGCGGTTTGGAGTTAAGAAGCGTGGACGTCTGCTTGTCTGATCCTCTGTCAGTGGTGTGGACATCTCTGTGAAAATAAAAGGAGAAAAAAATTTAACATAAGGCAAAGAAAACCACTGTAATAAACTGCTTTATAATCCTACACTGTACCTTGCACAACCCCAGGTGTTGTTTTGTTTGTAGTAGCTTCGTTCGCCACCTCGATTGCTGGACTTTCACTGGTGATTGCCAGTTGAGCTGCTGCGTCATTGTCCTTTGACTGTAAAGCAGATGGAAGATGAAATGTAGAATTCATTAAGCTGTTACCCCAGGAGATTACATCTGCAGTTGCATGGGGGTTGAAAAAGATGGTGAAAATGGACAGTTAAAAGTAGGCTGACCACAATGCTGCAAAGGCTCAACTCTTAGAAAGCAGAAATTAAGTGTGAAGCTTCATATTACTCACGCTTTGCTTTGACCCGTTCTCTAATGACAGCACTCTCTGGTGAAGATCTGCAACAGTAGATAGGAGGATGTGGATCTGCTCATCAGCCTGTGTATGGTGCAGCTCCTCCGTCTTATTAGCCTCACTGACTGCTTTTCTCAAGTCTGTTATGTCCTATGACAAAAAAAAAGAAATCCACGTAAAGCAACCTGCAGTTTACTGTTAGATGAGATTTCTACGACTTTCTAAGACTCATGGGCATTCAGTTTCTAACACAAAAGCAGATATGGGAAATCAGTCATGAATTAAAAGACTAGAGGTCCATATGTGTGATCAGGTTAAGCGTCCTGTGAGGTTAGGCAGGTAGACTTAGACTAAGACTGTACCTCAAAATGCCAAGTTACAGGGCTAAGGAGATCTTAGCCAGCTATCAATTCATCACTGACCACATAATAATTGAGGTCACTGTATAAAAAATATATAAAAGTGTGTGATTATTTCCTGATCCTCTCTTCCCATCCTCTTTTTCTTTAAACAAAATAAAGTGGAGAAAATATTCTGCAGTTGTCTCAGATATTTGACCTAGTTTTACTCAGCCAACTAAGGCATCTAAGCTCCCAAAATAGATTGGTACTTGTTTCATGTATTATGAATGAAAAGTCAATGCACGGAATCCAAGAAATAACAGGACCTTCTTAACCCAACAACTCTTTCAATATAAGCCTGACAGGGAATGCGAAAACATTCATGCACGCGTGGATAAACAAATAAACAAAAATTAATCTGGCAGTGGCAAAGTTCGCCACAGCTTCGGTGTTTGGATTCATGCCACAGTTAAGCAGATCAACAGACATTTCATCAACAGAATCATCTTGGCCATATGCAAGTAGATTTGCCTCAATTCTGAGTGAGACAAATATGCAAAAGCACCACTACAGCTAGGAACTGAGAAGTAGCACATTAGACACTGGTATGCCAAGTTATTCAACTAATTCACTTAAGCAGAATGCATTAGTGTTAACTCGCTTTATGTAAACACCGCTCTCCATACATTCATGTATTAATAATAAATGAGAAAAGCAGCCTCTAGCAATATTTGCAGTGAGTGTAGCGATGTAAATAAAAAGACAAGCTGTCACACAAAATAAGTGAAATCCAACTTTGACTCCTGAAAAATTCATTGGCTTTGCTTGTGTGAAATACTAGAGCTTGCAACCCTGTACTTTTGGCCCTGTGATGGTTGTCAGCTGCCCAAAACCCTGTATTGACATTTCAGTAGTTTAACATACAGTTTGAAAACTCATTCTGAAAGGTAAGGCCTCTCATTGCAAACATTTATCATTGCTATGAACACACAGCTGTTCATTCAGAGATATGAAGGGATGATTGAATGTACACACAATTGATGAAAAATAAAAGATTAAAATTAAGCCAGCAGATAAAAATACATATAAAAAGATCTAAACGAAAGAAGGTAAGATTAAATTTGTGCAAGCCTACACAATAATCTCAAAGGAAGCATGAAGATGCGTAAAAGCCGCGGAAGAGATGTTTAGGTTTGCAAGGCCTGACACTAGGGCTGTTATGTAACGTGCAAAAAAAAAAAAAAAAAAAATCATATTTCCATTATTTTGATAGATATTGCGATTATGAGCCACAATTTCAGTGGGAATGCTTATTTTTGCATTCAATTTTCACAGGAAAAAATATTAAAATTATGTTGTAACCCTAACCCTGCTGGGGTCTGCACCAAACAAGCATGCTCCCTTATGTCTGGAGAAAATGATTTGTAGGCTGAGGCATCTCTGTAGCACCACAAATGCTTCATTTCTAATGGTATGTTGTGACACAGTTTACCTTTATCAAAAAAATACAGCTCCTGCAATTTGGATACTGCGATTTTGATAGTATTTCAATTAATTGTTCAGCCCTAACTGATACCCTATTTAATCTGAACATGTTATCATACCAACTGTAAGTTGTTTAGTGTCAAAATAGGAAACTATTAGAAATGCCACTGGCTTGAATTTACCATTGTCTTCTTCAAGTCGTCATCTTTCTTCTGATTTTCAAGAGCAGCCTGCATAGTCTTCACATCGTGCTGTACACTTGTTAGTGTGCTGCCAATTGTAGCAACACTCTGGAAAAGAAAAGTACTCTGCGAGGTCAGTAATCAAAATCACTACAAAATGAATTTTTGTATAGATAGATTCTCAACCAAATGTCTCTTTTTATTCCATCTTGCTTTGGTATTACCTTTTGAAGCTCTTCAACTGTTGTGGGAAGGCTGATTAAATCAGCGGCTGATTTCAAGTTGGCCTTTAAATGGTTTACAGCAGAGTCCAGCAAACTGATCTGCCAGAGTAAAAGGACACAAGACCTTCAGTTACACTTCTGAGACAGTATTACCAATCTTGTTAAGTTGTCACACACGGTCAGTCGTTGAATTACCAGCCCTAACTCTCATTTCAGAACAGCATCACGCAAGTTAATGTCAAGGAGAAAAAAAGGTCTGCATTTACTATTACTGTTGGAATCATTTCTATTCTTTGTACTGTTGTACTTTGTACTCTTACTACTGTATAGCATTATATATTTGACAGGGATTCTCAACTGCAAAGTATCAAAAGTGCATCTACTGTAATCAGCTTGTAAACATCTTATAAACAGCTTGTAAACAGTGTGTAAAGCTGAAAGTCTAGATATTCTCCAACACTCTGTCATGAGCTCTGGTTAGTGTGTGACAGTGTGAATGTAAAAGTGGCTCAAAACCTCTGAGAAGATGAAAACAACTGACCTTTCTATTCATTTCTGTTAGGTTAGACCAGAGCTTGCTCAGCCCCTTGTCCCCGTTTTCAATGTCGTCAAGCTTTCTTTCCTTGTTTTTCAGGTCCTCACTTAGTTTTGGTATTTCACTTGATGACACCTTCTGGCTGGATTCCACTGTTACAAAAACATTGCAATAAAACAGCAGTGTTAAACACAAAGGAATGGATGACTGTGTAACTGGGATAACAGGTTTATAGCAGGTTTAAATTTCCAAAGGGCAGTTAGCTTTTCATAACCATCACAAGGTAACTGTGTGTGTGACGGTGAGCCTTACTGCTATGCAGCTTTTCTTTCAGTGTGTCTAGATCTTCTTTCAGAGCAATCTGCATCCATATGAGTCCAGCACAGGCCATAACGCATGCAGCTAGTATAATGAACAGAAACAAGGGGTAGCACACGTTGCAGCACTGTGTGTAGCTTCTTCTGTAAAGAGAAGAAACATGTTAGACATTATAACTGCACAGCCTCTTTTATTATTAATGAAGAAATTTTCAGAAGACCGTATGCTGTGTCATGGGAAATATGAGGATTACTAATAAATATGGGTGCTGAACATATGGGCTGCTACATGCTGTTTCATCATAGCATACTCCTGCTTATTGTAGTGCTGCTTATTTCTAATTTGGTTGATATCAAGCTTCAGAAAAACACCTGATCATCTTCTTAGTGTGCAAGATGTGTCATGCTTTGCTATAATATGAGCACAGAAGAAGAGCAAGTGGATTGATCTGGCAATACTTATATTTTTCTTTTAACCTCTGCACAATAACTACAATATAGGTGGTGTGCTCCAGGGCAGAAAAAAATGGGACTTGTAGCATATGTTGCTGAAAACACAATATTTTAATCAACGTTTAAGAATCTTCACTGTAATTATTCAGCACATTTGAGTGAGGAAGCATGAAATAGTATGTAGTCTGGGTCCAAGGTGCTGACAATTTAATAATCTATTAAACCATATTTTTAAAAAGCACATATACATTACAAAATACTGAATTCACATACTTGATGAGAAGTGTCTCTTCTTGAAACCAATTGTTTCAACCATCTGATTTAACTAGTTTACATCGGGTGCTTTTACTTTACATTTTCTTTGGGCATTTAAAGACTATTATGCAGCAAGTTATTGACTTTATTGACTGAGCAAAAACACACCCATGCAATATCTTACACCACAACAAAACATTACTAAACTGATCACTCACTTCCCAAAGTTAGCTCCGCTACTTAGGTTGTTGAACTCGTCGTCGTCCGAGCTCGACTCGGACTCTGAGTCCGGCGGCTCGGTTCGGAGAAGTCGGTGACCGGACCCCTTTTTGGTCTTCTTTCTCTTGCTGTCCCCGAGTCCGATCAAGGCATTCAGCTCCTTCCTCTTCTTCATCTTCTTCTGAGGGGTCAGCGAACCCGCTGAGCCCGATTTAAACCCGACTAAATCCAAAGTTTTGTCCAGTTTGGTGGATGTTGTTGTTTGTAGCAGCTAAGCTAATTTTATGTCCTCTTGCTAGCTTGAATTACAACCACGCAACGGTGCTAACGGATATAAACACATCGGACTTTGCCGGTTGGTTGCCTTGTTGATTTACACCTAATACACAAAAATGTTCAACAACCGATTGGCATTACGTTACTCTCCCAAAAAAGCTTCTCTAAAACAACTTTTTCTACTAGCTGCCGGGTTATCACATTCGTTAGCTAATTCGGCTAGCATCTGACACCTTGCTAACAGTAGCTAAAAGGGCTGGCTATCGTTACTGTGCTATCACATCGTCTCCGCGAGGTTCAAAAATACCTGCCCCGACGTCGCTCATTCTGGAAAAACTCCAAAAAGTCTTTGACTAGATAAATAGAATATATCATATCGATCATAAAATCAAAATATGCTGCACTGTATTTACAGCGATCTATCCAGCTGCCTGGGCGGGGCGTGCAAGTAACCTCACAGCTGATTGGTGCAAAGAGCAGCTACAACTTCCTCTGCTCTGTTCTGTTCTGTCAGGGAACGACACAGAGCACAACACCACCCGTCACCGACAGCCAGTGTAAAGCGCTGCATCAGAAAGTCAAGATCAATATAAGTAAGTTGAATTAGTAAAAGCAGAAAATGGGATGGAATCAGTGAAAAACATGTTAGATTTGACTAGTTAAAGATAACGAGAAGGGCTCCCGGCGTGCCACCATGCAAAATGATTAGCATTTGAAACAATGCCACAAACATGCTAGAAATATATTGGTACCAGGCTAAATTTGACTAAACCGCCTTGACAGTTGCCAAATAGCTAGTTCCAAGCCAAACAACCCACAGTCAGTCCCTATGTCAATTTTATTTTATTTCCCAAGGTCAAGGTCCAGTGAAATAATCCAAAAGAAAAGCAGGTCACCTTTATTGTTATATCTTTTCACTTTTTTCAGTTTTTGTTTTTTTGAGGTGTGTATTCTAGTTTATTGACTATTAGCTGAACAATGTTGTGATAATATGATCTTATCATGTCGTCCTTTTTCAGATTTTTGCTCACATTAATGATTCTGAACAAAAAAAAGAGTTTGATCTCATTTGATACATACAAGTGTTGTTATGTATCTGAACATCACTTTGATTATTTTATATGGGATTTAGCATACGTTTGCCTTATTGTGATATATATCAATATTGGAAAATATCCGTATTAATATAATGATTCCAACCACATTGTCAGCTCTAATTAGAGCCATTTGTAGAAGGCTGAAACGAATTATTATTTTCATTATCGAGCAATCTGTGGATTATTTGTCAGTCGATAGTGAAAAATGAGGGCTATCAGAATTTTTTGTCATGATCCAGTGAGTTGTCTTCATATTGCTTGTTTTGTCCAAAACCAAAACACGTTCAGTTTATAAATCAGAGAAAAGCAGCATTTGAGAAGCTGGGACAAACAAATGTTTGACATTTTACACTGATAAAAGACCCTAAAGATGAATCAATTATCCAAATTCATGTTAACTAATTTTCTGTACATACATTGCTGCAGCTCTCATTTGCGCATTTGTAGCTTGTACATTTTTATACCTACAGGTTATCCCTCAGGCCTTTGTCATCTTTGTTGTCAGTGTGGTTTGGTGTTTACATAATATTTATAAGACTGCATCACATTCTATGAAACAGGATTTAGTTTTTTGTTTCAATTCACCTCTTCCAGCAGGGGTCCGCTAGGAATCCAGCTGACCTGGAGCGCTATTGGGCTGACCCAGCAAGACACATGGGTTGAGTCGAAGCAGGGTTGCTGCAGACTGGCCTTTAGCTCTTTTTCATTGAAAACGGACTCCCACTGGCCTGCTTTTGGCTTTGAAAATATGTTCCTTTATGTGCCTGGACCCCCACACTACCACAGTACAATACTAATAATAATGACACTGAATGAAAATCTCCACACTGGACCAATTTACAAACACACAAAGGAACTGAGATGCTCCTCAGCATCTCAGTATGAGTTTTGTTATTGAGTTGCAAGCGATGAGGCCTACTGCTGATGTTTTATTATCCTCAGAAAGAATTTCTCAAGGCGATGCTTGTCAGTTCACAATAATAGCATGATGCCACCCACACAAATACAAAGCTAATGTTATTATAGCGTAGTCAGACTGATGTGCCTGCCCTGTTATTTAAGTGTATTCAACTAGGGCAGCTACTGTATTGTTTTGAATGCATTTACTGTGAATCCAGTTTCACAGTTTCATGTAGGTAGCAGAACAAAATTCAATCAGTGGCTCGTCTCCACTAAGAACACCTGGTGAGGGGACAAGCATCACGCTGAGGGCCTGCACAGACTCCCGCCAGCATGAAGCTGCAAATCAAAGCATCAGAGGTGTTTCATATCTTCACTGGAGTCTCGGTTCTTCATCCGGGGTTAAGACTGAAAGGATGACACTTCAACTCATGGCTCCTCACATCTACAGCCACAAGGTAGGGAGCATCAGGCATTAGAAGCCCACGACTCTGATTACTACAAAACACTTGTTTTCGCACTTTGTTCACAGCAGGATTTCTCATATTCTCACCAAGAGTGATTCCTGCAACTGTCAGGGCAGGGAGCTGCCTTGGGTGCTGACAGAGAATGTAAATAGCGGTGGCATGATAGGAAATACTGAATAGAATTGACTGCTAATTGAAGGTTTTCATCTGACATGGCAGACTGTGTGAATACAGATTATCATCAGTTGGAAGCAGGGCTGCTGTTAGAATACCAATTTCTCTCACCAGGCGTTTTTACCGTTTACCAAGTCTTCCAACCATTATGTTGGATGACTCAACTAGTAGACATGAAAATTTCATCATGAAATACATGTATATGCTGGCTGACAGATGAAATGGGACCCACATGGTATTTAGAACTGTGACACATGCTTGAACTTATGAACGTTATCTCTGACAGCTGCCTTCTGGTGCTTTATCAGGAAACAATCACATAATTTACAGTAAAACACAAGCTGTTTTCTAGTTGCTCAGCTATCATAGTTCTTGATCCTTTTTTTGTATTATTAAAGGGCCTCAAAACATGTTTTCTTAATCACCTTCTCACTACTGAGGAATGGGGACCGACACAAACACACAATTTTACCCCAAAGTTAGAACCGTTTTGGTTTTATTTATTTCACATGAGAGGTTTATGTCTATGCTGTTTTGTCTGTAGCCTAGTTTCAGACATCTGAATTGCTGCTCTCATCTCTGATTTGTTCAGCGATTCAAATAGGTCTGGAGAGCCAAAGTCATGATGTCACGTCCGGGCTAGCCTCTGTTCCACTAGCTTCAGTATTCCTTTCATCTGTCTTTCTGAAAAAATGAAGCATGTTCCTGAAGTTTGCTTTACATATTCTACAACAAATCAACATCCCCTATAGCAATTGCTATAAGAAATTGAAACCTTTGTGATTTTAACAACGTTTACTTTGTAACCACAGAAAAGAAACAACAGTTCCCATGAAAAAACTACAAATGCAGCAGTGTGGTTACCTATGTCGTTGAAACTCAGATTTGTCCATATCCTTAAACTCAGCAAATCTTGCTTCTATAGTCATTTTTCAAATTCATAGTTGTAATCTCTACTGTCTAAAAACTTCTTCAGCTTTGTCTGAGCTAGCCACAATCCATCCACTTGCCTACAGACTCATCTCTTCTGTCGAGCCGTGATGTTTAGCCCACAAATGTCTAGGGCTTATGGTGTTCATTAAAGGCAGCAAACCACCCACTCAGTCCTGATGGAGCAGATTAGCTGAGTTTTCACGTGTTAAACTAAAAACACCAACTTTTTTCCAAACTTTAACTTTGATTGTTGCTTCTTTAGTCATGAATATTTAATGTTATAGAGAAATGTTTAAGATGTGTAGCCAAGTTATCAGGGGCTTTAATGTTGCAGTGAGAATAAGGATGCACTGAATCAATTAGTATATTTTTGTTATGTAATGAATATTTATTTAAGAAAATGTCTTTCCCATTCTGAAATTAGACACGAATTCACCGAAAGCCCAGATGTCCCAGTTTTCCACCAGTACACACAGCATGCATTCTCGAATCTGTGTGGAGCTGGAGACCGTTAAAATAGTCTCAAAACCCCACAAGCGAAGGTAACCTGATCCGTGCGTAACAGGCGATCCATGCACACACATTTAACAATCTGTAAATGAAGACAAAAGAATGTCACAAATATTTTTAGACATTTGTATGCAGAGGAAGTTTTTTGAAAGTGAAAATGATCAGATCTGTGAAGTAAAAAATCTTTACGTAAAATATAAATATTTATTCAGGTTGTGATGTGTGCATTTGTAAAACTGTTTTATGTGTTTTCAAATTGCTTGGTATTTGTGTGTGGGGTGGAACACGCATTTGTGAGCACCCAAAATTACGCACAAATCGTTGTACACATTTGCAAATGTTATTTTTCATTTGTAGATCATGTAATACACATTTGTAAATATTATTGAGACTATTTTCACTCCATAGAATATGAGTGAATTATTAAGACTACTCAAACTTTATTCTGTATGATTTCTCCAACCACTTTGGTGCAGCGAGTCCAGTAGTCCTATATCAACAGCATATCCAGAACGTGTTACATTTGCTGCTGCAGATGAAACTCACATGGAAATGACACTAGCGTTGTGACATGAGAGTACGGTGAACCAGAAAGAAAGTTGTCAAAGCCAAGAGTGATTGTTTTGTAGCATTTGAGTGACCCCCATCCTGAATGTCTTGTGTCACTCAGCCTGCCTTGTGGAGGCCTCTGATAGTGTACAAAACGGAATCAGCAGGGGGCAATGTTCTCACATCAAACAATGCTAGACATGCAGCATAAAGGCAACACTTGAGTCAAGGACAGATGAGCTCAGAATCACTGGTTTGGCTCAGTCTCTAATGGCAGCAGTGCAAATATTTTTCATATCCAGCACAGTGGTCATCATTGATCATTTCTGTGCTGTAACATTGACTGCAGTATCCTGTGCAGAGGTCTTGTAATTGTAAAGGGCTGGTACACCTAAATATTTTACACACTGCCAGACTCAACATCCGCCACAGACATACACACGGCTATGTTTAGGAAGCAAAATGCATTTGAGATCATGTAATCATTAATAATTAATGTGATTGTAACATTCGCCATTGTGGATAGCCTGGAAATATTTTCAGTGTAAAAGCAAAGACGGAGAGGGACGTGACAGTTTGGCGACCATTTGCAGCTTTCATTGCAACTCCCTCGGTGTGGAGGTGTCAGTCAAATGCCTTCAAAGTAAAAGAACATGTATCGGACAGATACAGACAGATGTATCATGATTTAGTGTTTAATTCTCTGTCTTCTGCCAGAAATCACACACCGGCGACACTTAACTCTAGAGGACGCCACTGCAGTGATACAGCAAAGGTCTGATAAAATCTGAAATGGATAAAAGGGAATAGATTAATATATTAAGCAAATGAAAGGGGTGAGAGGGAGAAAAAAAATTCAAACAGGGAGAGCATTCTGTGATTGAATTTTGTGGAAAGTTCAAACCCTATGTGCAGTAAATTCAAGAGCCGTCTGAGGTTTTTGTTTATTGTAAATCTTTTGCTCCTCAAATCACTCATGAACATGTTTATGTAAATCAACATGGAAGCTTATATGACGCAGCTCTATGCTGTTAATAAAGCAGCTGTACTAATAGGTCTCCCATATTGTGTAATACAGCTGAGTATAAGGGAGAAATATCAGACATTTTAAATTCAATGAGATTTAAGGATTGGTTTCACAGACAGACAGCCAAAGTTCTCTTTTTCACTGTATTAGACCAGGATTAGTTTAATCCATGTCTGTGAAATAGGCCCCTTCATTTCCCTGTTAATGTCTTCAGTGCACTAGGTATCTTCTTGTTCGGTTCTTCTGTTATTTGCTGAGGAGAAGGGGGGTAAAAAAGAAGATACAATTCAAATCCACATAATCACATTTTTCTTTTCATTTGTGGAAATGGTTTCAAGCACCTTTACTGATTTGCAGCACAGTCAAGAGAGGGCAGAAGACGAGTAAAAGACAGTAGAAGAAGAATAAAAGAGGCAAACAGAGGAAGAAGAAGAGAAACAGTTGACATGTAAAGAAAATCAGAAAACTGAAAATGGGGGCGAGAGGGGACGTAGAGCATCTGAAGGGGAACAATTCATTGAAGTTTAGCAGATTTGATTAAAAACTGTTTATGTGAGTGCAAAGCATGACAGAGAGGCAATGGATTTTATTGATGGCAGCAATTCTGCTGATTGACGCTCAGAAAAGACAGGAACAATGCTGATTTTCTACAACTGTTTTAATTTTTGCAGGATTTTTGCAGATATTGTACCTGTTTTTCCAAGAAACCCCTCAGAGTGCATGGTAGGGGTAAACTGTGGTAAACAGAAATACTGCTCTGGCCTAGATTTCTCTCGCACAGTGGCTATTTTATTAAGTACATCCAGTTTGCAGCAGACCAGACTCCCTTTACTGCAGCTTGTCTGTGACATGGGCTGATGGGTTTTGTGCTGTGAAAAGCAGCTATGCATTTGCTGTAGCTGCTGTTATCAGAGATGGAAATTCTGAGTTTGTACTTCCTGTAGTTTTTTTTTATATTGCTAGATGTGTGATGGTTTTATCACTTTTCATATTTCTGCCCATATCTCCTTATTTAAGTCCTCTTTCTAGAGTTTTCCTCAAAATCTACTATTAACGGCTTACATCTGTCTGTTTCACACTGAGTGGTTTAAAAAAAAAAACATATGCAAGGCAAATACATAGAGTTATTTTCTTCCTCAAAGACAGGGAGAGAAATGTGACATCCTATCCCACACACTGTAATTTGTAAGTTGTATTGGCAGTTGCATAAACTGGATTTTGTGTTTTTGTGTATACGTGTGTGTGTGTGTGTGTGTGTGTGTGTGTGTGTGTGTGTGTGTGTGGCTGGCTGGCTGCCGTCTTCTTGAGTGTAGTTGCTTAAGAGAGTTTAACATTTACAGTAAATGCGACTGTTTCAGTGGTACTAAGGTCTTTTACTTAAAAAGTAAAAGAGTAAAAGTAACAATACAACAGTGTAGAAATACTCTGTTACAAGTAAAAGTCCTACATTGAAAAGTTTACGTGCAGAAGTGTTAGCAATAAAATATACTTAAAGTACCAAAAGTAAAAGTACTCATTATGCAGAGTGACCCATTTCAGAATAATATATTATATAACAGCATTACAATATTTGATGCATTAATGTGTAAGCATAATTTTAATAGTGCAGCTGTTAAAGTTGGAGCTAATTTTAATGACTAAATATGGTGGGATAGCTTAATCTATAATAATACATCATAATTTATCTGTTACTTATATTTTGTATTAATCATCTGAATTTGCAAAGAAATTAGTAACTAAAGCTGTCAAATAAATGTAGTGGAGTAGAAGTATAAAGTTGCTGAAAATAATACTAAGGTAAAGTACAACACTTGAGTAAATGTTACTTTCCACCACTGTACTGTTTAACATTAACTTTAAAGAATGAGTCATATATTTGTTGTTATTGTGCATATAGTCCCTCCAGATTACTTGTAATTTCCATGTGAGTGTTTAACTTGCAAATGATAATATGTGTGAACATCTACGTATGTGTACTGTGTGTATGCCTATCAGAAACACCTAATCACATGATTTTCCCCTCTAAAGTCTAATTAACCTAATTTAACTTTAATAATTCTTGTTAATACTTAAGTGTGATAATTTAAAATATTACACTCATTATTCATAATACCTGAACTCTGACTGTTAGATTGCCCGTTTCATTCACAGAGACTTTACACATGTGGGGTTTGAACTCACAGGAACATCTGCTCAGTGTTAACGCAGCCTGCACCTGATTGGGGTGTTACAACTACACCCAGCTAATGGTCTAATCACATCCATACACATGGTGATGGAATAATTTCAGTCTTATTACACTATTTACTTATCATTTGCTGTAGTTTAGCCTGGAATTATTCAGGAAACCACCTAAATATCAAGTGTAAGATACAAGATGTTCTAATAACATTTAAGCTTCAATTGTAGACATTTTTAAGGTCAGGTCAGTCCGCATTTCTTTCCGTGTGAACAAACATGAAGTAGCAAAAATAGATTTTTTTTTACCTTCTGAACGTCATCTTAGTCGCAGAAACTGACACAGCTGTGTTTGGGGAAGAAAAAAAATCACACAGACATTTTATGCTACTTACCAACATCATGCGGTTCCTCTATTTGATCACCGTACTGTGCTGTTATTTGCTTGTTTGTGGTCAATCCTTTCACTTGCTCAAGTCCTACTAGCCTACCTCAATCTCGGCTATTCTGGGTTTTTTTGGCCCTCAGAACTATTGTTGACTGCAGGGTTGCGGGTTGTCCAATGCATGAAAAGCGCAGGAGGGATGTCTGTTTATGAGATACTGGAACCATCATGCCTGGCAAGAACAATCACAGCAGCACCCTTAGTGTCGCTTAATCCTGCAGAGGCTTGCCTGCCTGCTTTGTACTGCAAACCCTGGTCATGTGCCTCTGAATCATTGTCTGTAGAAGCAATTCACTTTCATGGTGTAATGTATCTAATAATATTCTCATAACTATTCCTGACTACGACTGTGAGTAACAACGATGTGCCCCAGTTATGAAACAGGAAAGAATGATTGTTTTCTATGGATAATAATGTCAAGAAAACAAAATGGAAATTGGAAAATAGTTGTTATGTACAAACCTAATTTCTCCTCCGCATGTTGGATGCTAAATGAAATGTGCTTTTTATTTATGTTGAGGCGCAGGCAACGCTGTTTAGGCTCTTTGTGCTTGGCTGTATTCATCTACTGTCAAGCTCAAGTTGATCTGCTATTCTCTTTGTACCAGATCCTCTCCCAGCATCTACGATCCAGACGCGCGAGGGAGAAACCTTGACGAGGCGCATGAGAGGAAAACCAGCACATTTGGTTATGACTAAAACCTTCAAAGCGTTCTCCGTCAGCCAGATCTTTTTTGTGATTCAGCCTATAGAGCAGACGAGCGGCACATGGAAAAAGATATTCTATATTTTCGGCAGCATGTGTTATTTGTGTTTCTCTGGACCTTGAGGTTCATGGAGCCCCCGCAAAATGAAGTGAGAGCTAGCAGCAGCTGCCAGACGGCATGTAGTATAGAAATACTACCTCCTCTGATGAGGTCAAGAGGAAAGACAAATTTTTAAAAGGAGAAAGGAAATAAGAGGATTAGGGCTGATAATGTGTGTGCAGCCTCCCACCAAGACAAGTGTGCCCTGTTGCAGAATACCTGTGGCTCGTGTAAGGACCTGTTTACAATGGATTCATAGACATCCACAAGACAAAGGAGGAGCATTGTGATTGGTTGGTGGGGGTTGTGTTAGTGGCAGAGTTGAGTGTTAGTGTGATCTTAATTAAATAAAATACGTACGTAAAGAGCTGAAGGTCATCAACTGTTTGTAGATGCTTACAGCACATTACAGACAAGGACTACTGTTTCTGTTAATGTTTTCTTGAAGCACATATTTTTAGTGGTAAAATGCACAAAATGAATGTGCTGAATGAAGAAAGAAAAAAAACCTTTCGCTGTTACTACCTAATTTGTTATTTATTCTAAATTGAAAGTAAATGTGACTAAACACCTTGGCGGCAGATGGGCTCTTAAAGCATCCTGAAAACATTTAAAAGTGAATATAATGACCTTAATGAATAGCCTGTGAGTGTGAAAAATGATCTAAGACATGTTGTTATCAAAGAAGGCTTTGTGCCGGTGTAAATCACTGGCCTGTGTTGCTCACCATGTGCAAAGGATTTACTTGCAATCTAGTGTTTGGAATACTTTCCAGCAAAAAAAAAAAGAAAAAAAAGTGTGTTTTGCTCAAGCTTACCCCAGTCCAAATTTTGCAATTCAAGTAATTAGTAAACTGAGTGGAACACATGTCTGTTTACTTAAAAAACCAGACAGAGAAGCCAAATGTGATGGAGAAATGCCCAAAAAGAAACTATTCCCACATTGGCCCTATTATCAAATCCAGGTAATAAAAGGTTTGATTAATGAAGACGCTGGCAGAGCAGCGAAAATCGCTCTATTCCCATATTTACAAACAGTAAATCACTGCCTGCAGAGTGAGTGATTTGGCATTTGTGCCATCCGCAAACATTAATAGGACATAAATAAGTAAAATGAGGGAAAGGTGATTATGTATGTCTGTGGGGATTTTGTAGTAGGATGGCTCTGACAAAAGGGTTCCAACATTTTGTACGAGCTCCCTCGCCAAGCCTCTATCAGCTTCCTAAGTCATATCAGATGTTTGGGCTTTATTGGGACTTGAAATAGTTATTAGCCTGAGCACCCACCCTGCTGGATTTATCTCCTGCTAAATAAACACCCACACAATAATGAGCTCTGCTTAGTGTGATATCTGTTCCTTTTTTTCCGTACTTTTCTTCCTATAAATAAAAAACTACCCCTTTTAGAATTATGATAGGCAGGTGAAATTGTAGATGGTATAAGAGGTAATATATCTCTTGACAAGACTAGTATCCTTGGAATTCATTTGAGATGAAAGAAGTTTACAGATCCAGCTTTATACTGAACTACTAAGATGTCTTCTTCAGTGGATTAAAGGAAAACCTCCATTAAACAATGAACAACACAGCCACAGTGGCTCTGAATTGAAACCTCATTGCCGTGTATGAGTGCAGAATGGTTTGCTCAGTCTGCACTGAAAACCTTCAGCAGAAGGGATTACGAGAGAAGGTGGAGCATTTATGCCGTCCGCTGCATGTTTCCTAAATTACTCTATGCGGGTCATTTCCATAGGGGGAAAAAGTAGGCCTGCGGCGTATCTAATTTGTCTATAATACCAGCAGAAATAGAGAATCTCCTGCCAAGCAGCATCTCAACTTCTGCCTTTGTCTGACATCCTGTTGCCGGAATTGCAAAAACTCTGCCAATCTTCTGCCGATATTCCATGAAATCAGACGTAAAACCAAGCAACAGTCATGCATTGAAAAGATTGTTTTATGGATATCCAATATGTGTTAATTCACAAATCCTAAAGTATATAATTAAGAATTTAGTTATGATTGGAAATGTAGATCATTTTTTGACTATTTTTGTGCTACTTCTATGATTGGCAGTAAATAAGCAATTCAGTATATACGCAAAATGGATAAAAATGTAGTTTTTTTTAACTGACTGGACTAGTCAGTGTTATAATTCATAAATGTATACTAAACCCGATTAACAAAAACAGTTAAATAATGAGCAACCGGCAGCAGTACAGTGTAGATGACTGTGGTTGTACAGGTTTGAATGTGTGTAACTGTATGAACGTGAAGTGGGGACTTGCAGCAGAGATCATATAGCATATAGCTCTTATTATTTATTATTATTATTTTCTCTATATAAAAAGATACATATATAGTTTATGAAAAGCAGTAATGAAAGAGAATTCTTAGTAAAGTGTATAGTGTAAGTGTTATCCTTTGATAAAGGAGATAATACTGTATGTGAATGATGTGAGTTTGTTATGATCTCTTTGTAGCAGCAGCAGCAGTGCACGTGTTCTTTCATTCTTTTGTTAGGTGAACTGAAGGCTCTGACATGTATGCATTTGTTTCCATTTTCACCTCCTGTATTCCTGCATTTGTCACAATGCCCAAATACAAGAAACCTCGGACTCCATGGAAATCTCATTGATTGGCAACAATACAGAGAAACCTAGCATACAGAGAAAGCGTTTGTTCTTCTCAGGAGGGGAAATAAAAAAAAAAACATTCATTCCTCTTCATGGTCAGAAATGTCATGCTGATTCAAGTTAACACTGTGTAAAAAATATTACTCGATAAGTAGTGGGTGCAGTGTTAAGAATTAATTTGTGTGTTTTAGAAATACAAGCACTGCTGCTACTTATGCTGTCACTGTTTCTACACTGTTGTCATGTGGGTGCAAAGTGGCAAAAAAAGTTGGCAAAGCAAGTGAAATCTTTTTCTCAGCCTGTCTGAAATTGCAGGCAAACTGTGCCAAGAAGACACCATTCAGGTGTCGGTCAGAGGTTTGGATGTGCTTGACTATTTCAAATTGATTACAGGGTGAAGGATGGCCGCTAGACCTAAATTTAGGAAAGCTTTCACAAGTGAGATCTGAGATTTTATACTTCCTTCATATAGGCTACAGTGACACTGCTCCCTGTCACTCAGGGTTACAAGCTGCTTCTCTACTTGTGTTCAAAGTTAGGCACAAAGCACAGATCACACCTAATGCAGACGGACAGGGAAGCCAAAAAATGTCAGACTTTTTTTTCTCAGTGTGAAATTTTTAAGTTTTGTAATTTTCTAGCTACGTTATAAATCTAATTGTTTCTTCTTTAATAATCAGTGATGGTGCATGTTTCTGATGTAACCTCCTTTTAGCCACAGATGAAGGTTAACCTTTGCTTGATGAGAAAGAAAGAAAAAAAGATGAGAAAACTAGTTTTCTTTTTCTGTGCCTGCTTCCTTTGTGTTCTAGTTAACATTTATATTATAAATAAAACCTTCCAAAAATAGACAACATAACCTTTTGTTCTCTCACAGGTAAAACTATTAAACACTTCAATGCCCTTATGAGCCCTTATGACAGACTTTTTTAGTCTAAAGCCTCTGAATATTGTTCAGCATCTACTGTAGCTTTTACTGTTAAATGGTCCATAAAAATATAGTTGTGGCATTAATAGCAGTTGTACTTAGCCACGTTTATTTTTATTAAATCTATCTGCAAATGTGTTAATTAGAGCAGTGACATACTGTATATCTACTCTCAAAGAAATGAATAAAAAATACTTTTTAATAAAAAAATGCAAAACTTCAATATTACTCACTTACAACTGCAGTATCTAAGACAATTGCTAAACTTTGTCACACTGCACTTCATCTTATGTTCATAATTCTGTAAGTACATACTAAGTTTATTAGTTACACCAAGCTAATGCAGACTACTACAACAGCCCTTCAATAAATCGTACCATCATGAAGGTTATAATGTTCAGTTTTTGTTGAAACTGTTTTAGGGGTCTTGATTTAACTTCATGGTGCTGTTGAACTGTATTGCGTTACACTGAGTGGACAAATGTAATTGATATTATGATATGAGAGTTTGGATATATTCTTGGGCTCTATTGTAAATGATAACATTTGGAAAACGTATTTTGTTCCTTATTGAATAAAATAACTCACATCAGCTTTAAATATTATGTTCATTACAAATAGTCATACCCAAAATATGTCATATTTTTGATGTCAAGGTGCTAAGTATTTTGTCAGTATTGTTGTTAACTTGTTCAAAGTCCTGACTCTAATGCTAGTGTCTTACCCGCAAAAATATGACTTTTTCCACAAAAGTGAAGGATTATGTCAATCACTTTTGCATGATTGACATAATCATAAGCCAGCGAGTAAAAAACAGCTGGGAGTTGAGAGCAGTTGTAACAAAAACACAAAAATTGTGATTGAAATATCTTTTGACACACATGTTTCAGGCGACCCAGGACTCAGCGCCATAATCCCTGCCCTGCTTACGTTCTGAGATGTCTTGCTGGTGTATAATTCACACTGCACCGTGCCACTGCTGCATTACATGTCATGCTGATAATGACACAACGCATTTGTCAGTTCACACCCTCTAGTTTGTCCCTCCCATCATCCTGTGTTTGGATAAACATTTGGGCACTTAGAAATACAACTGTCAGCACTGTAAACTGTGTTGGGATGCTCAACAGCGATGTGCACAACGCCACTTAACATCGTTTAGCAAGTCAAGGAGTACACTTCGGCCACAAGGAGCTGGTACATGATGAGTAAAACACAACAATACTGTCCAATTAACTGATAACTGATTTGTGTCAGGTCTCTTATTAACACAACTGTGGTGGTCTGTTTAACTGCTGTGAGTGCAGAACCTATGTAAAAATCCATATCGCTGCATGTTGTCACCACATGTCTTTTTCACAGTAACATAATTCTTATAATAGGTGTCTGGTAACACTTGGCGTCTACTGTATAATCAGGGCAGAAGAAGCCCTAGGTGCTCAGTTTATTGTATAAAATGAAATTCATATTGATAGGTCAATCTCAAAAAGTAAAACTGGGCAGTGTTGTTATAAAACTGTGGAGCTGTGCTGCTGCTGTTCTCACTTACTTTCTGCGGATCACTTACTGTGCATATCTAGAGCTGGAGACTGAATTTTGTCACATTGTATGGTGCTTAAAAACAAGAGGTTAGGAAAACATAACCTGCTTGTCTGGGGCAATGTGGTGTGGAAGGACCTGCTGTTTCTGCTAATTCCTAGTGCAAGAAAATCCAAACAAATAGAAAATATCAGCCTGTGCCAGCGAGAGAAAATAACACGTTGGTGGGTCTGATTCTATAGTGCACTCAACAGAGTCAGACAAGAAAACATAATGCCTAATCTGATAATTGGGTCCAGAAATTGACAGAATGAATTACCCGTCTGTTTGTGTCACAGCCGGTGATAACCATGCAATTTTGATTTTAAAAACATCATAATATTTTGATGAGGGTCTGCAAGGCAGATGGGGGCAAGCTAGCCATCCAGAATGTGCCACATTACTTAACATAATTGATAACCCAGGGAGAAGTCATTCTGTACAAGTGACCACTCTCTGCTATTATTAAGTAAAACATATATTTTTGAATTTGGATTTAATGTGACAAAATCCAAGAGCTTTCTGTGGTGCCCCAAAACTGACAAAAGACAAGACAAAAATACAACTGAATCCAGCAATAGATAATGTTAATTAATAATAATTAAAATGGAGTGTAAAAAAGACTTTTCCTTTAACACACAATCAATTGGTCAAAATAGAAACATATATATATCTTTTTTCCTTTACCACAAAAATACATTTTTATTTTATCTTTCACCATCTAATTTAGTTTTTCTACTCATTCATTATACTATTTTTGGGGGTTTTGGCACATATTTAATCATTTATCTATTCCCTATTTTCCCCATGCAACATTTCTCATTTTCCTCACCACATTCCCAGTTTTCCTAAAGCATAGATGTTAATGAGATGGGCGTATTCATGTATGCCCAGAGCAGTGATTGGTCCAGGGTTTATATATGTGTGTGTGCGTGTGTGCGAGTGTGTGTGTGTGTGTGTGTGTGTGTGTGTGTGTGTGTGTGTGTGTGTGTGTGTGTGTGTGTGTGTGTGTGTGTAACATCAGTGGAGCAATCAAGTACTGTGGCTAACTAGCTTAACTGAAAACAATGGTGGCTAAACACACATCACACATGATGTAGCTGTAGCATCACTGTTTCCACTCTTACAGTGGCTGATTCATTTTAGCCGGCAAGCAAATGCTAACAAAGAAAAGAGACATTAAATCATTCCATTGTGATCTTTGATGAACACAAGAGACATACACTTGAAGATGAAGATAATGTTGAAGATAGAAGCATGGTGAACTTCTAAGTATTGTTCTTCTATGGGGTATCTTTAACTTGTCTTGTTTTGGGGCTTCCAGGACTGAAAGCTATGTATGAAATTATGTTTAACAGAACATTCTTTTTAATTAAGCTTTTACTCATCCACTTTTCCACTTGCAGTTGCACTCATATATTTTTATTTTTTATTTTATCTGAATAATGTGATATGACATTTTAGTGAAATTCCAAAATGAAACTGCTCACATAATTTCCAAAACCTTCAAAGCCCCAGAATCCTGAAAAATACAACCAAAGGTTGCATCCTCTTGCTGTTTTGTTGGCAATGTGTGCAATGGTTACTGTAAATGTTTTATGCTCTGTGGAAATCTCATTTTGGAATGAAACTCTTCACTTGATACAGATTCATCCAATTATTCTTTTGATATTTATTAATGAATTAAGTAGTGAATAGAGAACATGTAAAAGAGGGCTTCATCTGCCCATGTCATTAGATCTGGCAGTGAGGATTGCTCGCAGACCGAAAAGCTGCATCTCTGTAGAAACCTCTGGCCATTACCATGGGGAGAGATTAACCCTGTCCTCTGCTGTTTGATGTGGTTGGCTGATGTAAAGTCAACTGCGTAAAGAAACACGAACCGGTCTCCATACTAATGCTTGGAGTTGTGCGTGAGACATGTGAAAATGGTATATGAAGCATGCGCTCTGCTAGCCCTCTTCCTAACAGCTTCCAGCCAAGGATGATGTCACTTCTTGCCCAGCAGAGGAGTAATCAGTCTCCTGCATGCCTGAAGGGCCCCTTAGGAGTTATCAGTCTTTGATAGTTGTCTCTGTTGCAGCTGATTCAATCTGTAACATCACTTTAGGCCCTGTGTGAGGATATAACAAACATACTTAGTCATTTCTGTCGTTAGAAGTGGAGAAAATCCTCCGCGAGCCTTCCTAGTTATGTTCTAGTTTCGGAGTATTAATATCAGAGTATTTTCCTTGCAAGAGGTATGATTACATATGTGCAGGGGAGACGGAGAGCAACAGAGAGTACAGATTCGCACGCACACACCCGCAGGCTGATACAAGCACACAAAGACACACACACAGCTCAGTGTGCCACTTCCTCATCTCCTGCTGCTCTGTCCTTAAACCTCTTCACCCTCCATGCAGGGAGTAGACACTGTGCTCTTTTCTCTTTGTCATGGTAATAACACTAAGCCTAACTGTCCCCCATTTTGCCTGTCAACTTGCATTTATTTTGTTTTCCTTTTTTCTTTTCTTTCTCCGGCATGTACTGTCAGGTTTCTTGGGGTATGTTTAAGTCCCTCCCTGCAGCATTCACCGCTCCTGGAACCAATTATATTATTCGGCCGGCCCTTTCAATTCCTACGGAGGGAAGGACAGAAAGAAATCTAGATCTATTCTCTATGCCAGCAGCATCACACCTTTACTAACCTATTCTTAAGATCCCACTCAAGAGATTTTCATTCCTCGCTCTACTTTCTCTTTCCCTCTCAAACTCTTCCCTCCACAGTTTCTCATTCTTGCCATGAAGTTTCCCCTGACAGTGTGAATAAGGGTCTTGTTGTTTGTGACACCCAACATACTGCTGTGTGACACATTATCTGGTGTAGTCTGCCATTGCAGCAGGATGCTTGCCTCAGAGCCTAACTGTATTGTCTGAGCTTTCACCTCACCCCTGGCTATCTGCTGTGCTCTGGCTTAAGGCTTATCCTCAGGCCTCTGCAGAGCTGCCGGGCCAATGAACACTAACAACTTTCCCTTTGTATGCTGTGAGAACCTCTCTACACCAGCATTGGCACATTTACTACTACTACCTACATCTACTACTGATATTATTCTGTCTTTCTATTAGTGGCAACAATAAGTTGTATTATATTGGATTGGTCAGCACCAGGCCTTCAATTCAATACATGTGGTGTTCTAAACAATTCACCATGCATTTTGTACATAATCTCTTCAAGTGCAGAAGTGGTTGTTTGGATGAGATCACATCTCTTGTTTTTGACACCACATCTGGTGTTTTTGTTTCACTGTGAAGCACTACTTTGTTTTTTGTAATATATGATGCTGAGAAACCAGCCATAATGGGTCAAAACTATGTTTTTATAAATATGAATGTTTTCTATCTATCTTCACTACCTGGCCAAAAGTTTGCAGATATCCAAAGACACACATACCCATATGTATTGTAATTGTTGAGCATCTTATTCCAAAACCATGGGCATTGATCTGTTGCTATATCAGCCTCCACACTTCTGGGAAGGCTTTCCACAAGATTTTGGATCCTGGCTGCAGGGATTTGCTTTCACTCAGCCACAAGAGCATTAGTGAGGTCGGGCACTGATGTTGGACAATAAGGCCTGGCTCACAGTTGGTGTTTCAATTCATCCCAAACATGTTGAAGGGGCTTGAGGTCAGGGCTCTGTGCAGGCCAGTCAAGTTCTTCCACACCACCTTCAGAAAATCATTTTTTATGGACCTGGCCGTGTGCACAGGGGAATTGCCATGTTGAAACAGTAGCTGTTGCCCCAAAGACAGAAGCACACTAAGCCCCAGACCAAAAGTATGTGCACAGATGTCCACATACTTTTGGCTAAATTACCTACCTACCTACCTACCTACCTACCTACCTACCTACCTACCTTATTCTCTCCTAAATGGCATGGCTGACGTTTTGCAACCCAGTAGGAGTTGTCGCCACCTGAGTGATGCCGAAGCATCCACTTGACTCCTGGATGCCTCTGTCACATTTTTTGACACCACTTTAAGGTGAAAGCAATCTACCCCCTATAGCACATGTGGTGCTGTTTCAAAGGTATAGAGGTAGACATCACATGGTAAACTTCTTTCATCTTCTCACTAGCTGCTATTGCAATCAGACAAGGCTTTGCCCGTATAATCATTGGCTTTGATATGGTTGCAGTTCCATTGAGATTTGTGTATCATCAATTCTTTTTATGTTGTATTTCTCAGCTGCCTGACATTGGTTTACTCTGACTGCAAAGTGATGCTTAACTTCAGACAAATTTCATATGAAAGTGATTTTTCTGACTCTCAAAGTTTCTGACTCTCTTATGGTTTTACAGAGAGGTGGGATCCTGTGTATGAGCCTGATTGAAATTCCAGTGCTACATTCAAAGTTGTCCTCAGTTTCATTTGAAAAGTGGTCCTATGTAATTATCTTAATCGCAGTTTTAAAAGCAGTGGGGCTGTCAAACACTCCCATGCAGGATAATACACATATTGGCTAGAAATTAGTTGTTCGGACAAGCGCAACAATGTGTCAGGAATGTCACTAGCTGAACAAAATGCCCTCTATTGTTGTTCTGTGACACCTGTGGCTACCTTTTTACAGACAACCTCTAATTAAGTACTCAAAGAAAGATGTAGATGGGAAGTATGAATGCTAATTTATCTACTTTGGTGTTTTATTCATTTATTATGGCTTATTATATATTATTATTGTTGTTGTTGTGTTGCTGGTTGTCTGCATTATATGCTTGCTGCCCTGAAATGGCTTATTGTCATTGTTAGAAACCTTTAAATAAATACAAATACAAAAAATGAATACATAAAGGAATACAGTGGAGAAAAACAACCAACCCAAATGAGGAATAAAGCCAGTCTAATGTTCAGATGTATATACGTGTGTGTGTGTGTGTGTGTGTGTGTGTGTGGAAAAAAAA